>JAQIYI010000903.1:0-14615 GCA_034700265.1 Polyzonium germanicum | reverse complement strand
CAGTGCAAAAGTGGCGGATCCGACTAAACGCGTGTGTTGCAGCCGGCGGTGGACATTTTGAACACAAATTGAAATAGACAACATGTTAGTTAACCTTTCATCTACAGTTGTGCCAAATTTCATAGTAATCTGATAATTTTTGACGGAGTTATTACATTTCTAAAAAGGTGCCATATTTTCTGACTCACTGTGTATATACTATATATATATACTAGTTTCTGGCACTTGATCCCCATCCCCTCACATTTCCCCCTCTTCATAACCAGACACATCCCCATCTACTCCACCCTGCTAGTTGACTTGCGTCTCCAAGATGCCCCTATAATAAATTGTATTTTGTGTTGCAGGACGAAAACGGCACCCTATCACTTTCAATTTGGTCAAAAGAGTATTAAAAAAGATGAACTTTCCCTCATAAAACCCCAAAACTGTTACGCCCTGCCGTCCAAATATATAATTGCACGATGGAGAATCACAGAAGTCAGATTTTTAGTACCGGGTAGCAGTTTGTCTGCTCAGCGGGCAAAAGCCGGGCAATCGTGGGTAAAAGCAGACGACGAACTAGATTGATTAAAACATTTAAAAATAAGGCACATGATACCGGTAAAGGAAGATTGTATAAAATTCATGCAAATTTCAGTCATTTACGAAACATTTGTATTTTGTGCATTCATTGAAAGTATGGCCTTGAGTTTCGACCCCTTCTTACGGTCGCCTGTCATGGTGCTCATACTTTTTTGGGATCGGGTTAAAAGTCCTTTCGTCAGACATTTGATCGCCCAACCTTTACCCACCCACTGGTTGGATGTAGCACCATTCCTGCGCGAACAAAAAGATTTATATCCCCCTACCATCTAGAAATCCTGCTCGTCGTTCTCGTTTTATTAAGAAGGGCGTGGAACAGGCTTGACCTTGCCCAATTTTGATTTCGTTATTGATCTGATATTTTATTGATTGCTCGGGAAGAGGACGTCAGGACGCGACTATAATCACTACGTAGGCCGACACACGTACGTACATATCATTCTAGCGTATTCTGGTGTAAGATAATTGGATCCATCCAATATTTTAATAGGCTGTAACTATTAGCATTAGACAAGAATGAGAAGTGTGCGCAGGTTTGTATCTGATGACTAAATCTTCTTGGCGCCAAAACAATTTACATTCTCGTCGTATTTCTTGACCATGACATTGGCAGAGGTCCGCATTGTTTTTATTTTTTACAAAAATTAAACCCCCCAAACACCAGTTTAACAACATCCGAAACGGTTCGGCGAATTTCTCTGCTATAACGTAATTTATGCTCTGAATTTGCATATTTCAAGAGTTATTTGAAAGATGAACCGTAATTTATATGCTATTCAAATTGGCAATTAAGGCGCATTCACAGGCCGCGCTGCGATTTTTCTTGCGACTATTGCGCAACATCTCGCTCGCAAAATCGCTACCATGCGCCCTAATTATGCAGCGCAAACGGGGTCATTGCTGGCCACGTACGATCACAGTGAAAATCTTCACTGTGGTACGATGAAGCTCGATTGTTCATTTGGCATAATTTATGATTCGACAAGCAACGCCCGAATGTGAGCGAAAAATCTTACTTTTTAATCATGATCTTGGCTCTTATCAGACATTGCTATAGAAAAACGGGGTTTCTTTTAAAACATACTGAATCCTCTATTTTTTTCTTTATACTCTTGCTGGCTGCTTAAATTCGGCTAGATCTTTGACCCGATCCCCCCAAATTCACTGATTTTGGTGGCTGCCAATTCTAAGCTTCATGTAACCAACCACCACTAACGGAGCTCCAGGCGGTCGTTGATCAAGATCAAGGTTTGTCTTTAGTTCTTTACCGATGATCGTACACAGTGCAATATGAATCACAAAATTTGCCTAGCTCCTTATAAATATTTAAAATTTACTTTTTCTGATTAAAACTAATAACAACTGTAACAAAGTGTTGCGCACTGTAAGGACTATTGTATTGGATGCAGGAACCATTCCTTAATTAACAGAATATAAATATAGATTTGTACATCAATTCTGCCTTTAGTTTACAATTGTATCGACTTTCATTGTCAGTTTTTTTATTAGTTCTACGGAGTCCTAACATCATGCTCCTAATAGCTCCTAAATTAAACTCCTAAGAGTATTGGGATACGACTTTGCGACTGGGATACGTCTTGGGATACGATTGGGAACGATCGACGCCAGGCACGGCGAAACGCCGATCAACTTTTGATAACTCGTTTTCTGCGTGGCTTTCCATAATAAGAAATACGCGTCAAGACCGACAGGCGCTTTGCTGGTAGGCTACCAGTGGTAGCAACATGTAGCGAACGATTAAAAATGCTATATTACGTACATGTACGTGGTGTAGGCTATTTATAGTCCTACACTATGTGCACAAAATATTTACGAGCGAAATCTAGCCAAACGTCTTGGCGTTATTCGAGTGGCGCCAACGAGGAAATTTCACAAAATTCCAATCATTGTTTCGTTTTTTGCTTCTTTTGTTCTTTCTCTCTCTCTCTCCTTGTACTCGTAATGGGCAATCTTAGTTTGGATAATTTAAACGCTTTCAAGACAAGTAAGGCTCAATTACACGTGTGTATAGGCCTAGTGACTGAATACTCATTTGTCATAATTTTATGAAACACTCCAGACTAAAATGCGATGCTTTTGAGCGAACCTTAAATGATTAATTGATTTGATTTATCATTTTATCAACAAGAAAATTAAATACGAATTAAATCCATTTTTGTAAGTGGAATAATTTATTAATATTTTCAAAGTCTCTATTTTTCATTGCTTTTATCGTCAGAGCAAGACCAAAATTTTAAAGTTTAACTCTGGCTAAGTTTCCCATTTTTTTCTCACTTTCGTCCATCATCCTTTTCACACTCTCGTTTTCCATCAGTCTGGAATGTCGAGAATGTGTTGCCCATTCAGGTTGCTTTGTTTGAACAGGGGCCATAAAACGAGAGAAAGATCTTCACTCGCTACAATGGAAGAGAACAAAAGAGCAAAATCTCTCTAAAGAACAAAATAATTAATTGGAGGGGGTGTCCAAAACCGTCATTTTTTTTCGATATTTTTTGAGACGAGATGTGGGTGGAGGGCTACTTAAAATACTCGGCAGGTGTGCCTTTGTTGCCCCGTCAAACTCCTCCTGAAACATTCCTTATATTACTACACCCCCACTTGCACCCCGAGAATATTGGCGACTTGGCCGGCTTAAGTCAAGCCACCGTAATCCATTATAAGACTAGACACGCACACACGTTACAGCTGCCAGGACTTTTACTTGTAGGCATTTTTTATTTATTAGTTTTTTTTGCGTTTGTTTGCTAATGAAGTCAACAATGCTGAACACAGACGAAAAATTCACAGTTGCCACTTGTTGCCACAGTACACACACACATGCTTTGGTCAAGAAATGTGCGACTTAGTCAACACGGGCTCCAACCCCACTTTCAAGTCAGGTTCAACCGGAGACTATGGCCGCTGTGTGCGTCCATAAAGCATAGGCTTATTTATGTAAAAAATATAATACTGCTCATAATGGGCGCGAATAGTACTGTGGAAGGCGAAGGAACTTAATTGAAGGAATTTTTATTATTTTGTCATAAATTTATTTTTTATTGTCATGAGGGGCAATCAAATTAAGGCGAGGAACCGCCGTCGAGTCTGTCGATCGCCCTTCCATGGCCGGCCGTCCATCCGATACCATAAAAAGGGGCAAGCCGGTACAATGGCCCATTTATGCCCCTGATACTTCGTCAAAGAGCCAGCTCGTATGAGTTTGCCTTAAAGGGGAAGAGACAAAAGTTTGACTTTTTTTAGTTTTTTGGTTTTTCAAAACAGATTATTTTGAAAGATAATATTTCTTGTAATTTTATATTTTTTTTGCAATAAAAAATGCCTATTACACTGTATTTTGATTTATTTGAAATAATTGGACGTTCCCGCTCACTTCCGGCAAACGACATTAGCTTCATTGAGGTGCGCCATGTGACACTCCCTAGCGTCCCGCGTGACACTCTCTGTCGTCTCATGTGACATGTAGGCTTGTGCCTACGATCGTACGCCTTAATGGAATAAAACCGGAAGCTTTGAGCGACCTTGCAAATATTGCCTAACTCAAAAGAAACAAAAACCTAAAAAGTACAAATAAAATTATTCTGGCTGCATCTGTGATAAAATTAAAATTCTGAAATTACAGTTAGTCCTAACTTTAATTTCAGAATTTTAATTTTATCACAGATGCAGCCAGAATAATTTTATTTGTACTTTTTAGGCTTTTTTTTTCTTTTATTATTGTGGCTCCATTCTTGACCAAATAAAGATTCTGAAATTACAGTTAGGCTTTATTGTCATAGATCTAGACATTTATATGGTCAAACTGCGAACAAAAACTTTTGTCGTAGTAGAACCACGCCTGAAAGTTCATATACGCTCGTGTATGCAGATTTCCAAAGTGAAGAAGAATATCTTGGAAAACCAACTGCAAGGCCTATCTCGTTTCAATCTTGAGAAATCTTATGAATGCGTGATTGAAACTGGCAACGCTCCTTGAGCATCGATCGCCAATATGAGTGATTGGAACATCGAGGCAATGTGCGGAGAGAAGCTGGAGGACCAAAGCCTTCCGGAGATCTCGCTGACGGACACGTCGACGATTCATTTGCCCACAGATGAGACGCCGCAACCGTCGCCAGAACCAAAACCAGCGCAGAGGAGGCCACGGAAACGGGTCCAAGAGAGCATTTCTTTCAACCAGCAGCTTTTGCAGTTGAGGGACATGCTAGGCTTGCACCCAACCTCTTCCTCCGCCGTGAATAAGTCCTCCGGTGAAAGGCGACAAGATCTTCAAGGAGCAACAGCTTCTTCAAGCATCGACACCAACAACATGCCTCCTAACGAAGATCCTTTCGCGACCTCCACGATAAAATCGCACGAAGGCTTTCCAGATAATTTGCAATCAAGTTTCGCGACCTTGACAATACAATCGGACGAAGGCTTTCCAGAGAATTTGGAATCGAGGTTAGAAAAATAAATATGAACTTTATGGGGGTTTTTTTACTGAGATCCATTCGATTTAATTTAATATTTTGTCAAGGAAATAAATTTTAAAAATTAAATTTGGGCTAAACAATTTGTTTATGAGTTGAGCAGCATTCGTAGTATCAAGTATCTTACACGATTTATTTTCCTTTGTCAAGCCGACCATTCTTGCATCCGTGTGAGGAGGCGGGATCCGTTGACGACAAAGTGGACCTCATGCTCTTCGACATCCAGATGCAGGAGTTGATTCGACTCGCAGACTACTTCATTGACGATCTGGAGACTGGTAAGTAAATTGCTCTTCACCTCTTTCCCAACTTTCTCTTAACTAGCGTTGGGCTCTGTCATTGCACAAACCTCCCACCGGCCTTCTCACCGACTTAGATTGAGCGCTAAAGTCCTGCACACAATCCCAAATGTGGTGACAAGTCTGACAACACAATCTACGAGTATTAAGATTTGGGCGCGCCAATCTGGGCCAGCCCAAGGTAGGACGGCCTGGGACAGAAAGTCTCTTTTTCTTTCTTGCGCTTGTTTTTCTCTCTCGTTAGTATTTACCTTATAACCAATTACTGTATAGTTTGCAAGACATTGGATGACATGTTCGACGAAATATCGATGGCCGAAGAGTGCGCAGAGATGGAGCGTGTGAGCATGGCAATCGAAGCCAAACAGAGAGAACTGGACGCGCTTGAAAAACAGTTGAGAGAGGCCGACAAAAACCGGAAGGCCGTCAAAGCTCGAGCTGATGACTTGAAGGATCAAGTGCGTGAAGCCGAAGCGGAGAAGGAGCAAGCTATGAGAGAACAGGAATCCATGGACTCTGTTCCAGGCCTACATTTGTAAGTTTCTTTTGAATGGCTTCATAAATATTGCTTGCAATAAGGCATTGCCTGTTACTGCAGTAGGCCTAATTCACACATTTAAGTTAAGTTAAATCAAGACCACAGTGGCTAGGCATATTAATCAAGTCACGATTTTGTGGCAGAACTTGAATCGGCATTAAGCAACAAAAACCGTAACTTGGATTTGAATTTAGTTCAGTATGTTTTAAGTCGTGTTCAGTAATTGTTTCTTATAACCTCTAGGGTACTAGGGGTACCAACTAAAAGCTCACCCTGTTTTTTATTCTTTCCTGATTGGACGAAAGATTCATGGAGTTTTTTGTCCACGAGTGGTCGCCTTCCGAGATCCACGTCACCTTCCTAGAGGGCCTGCTGCACTGTCGTTTCACCGTGGACGCATCGCAGTCGTCGTCCCGGAACGCCTCTAGCGTTGTCACCACCGGAAACGTTCAAGGAGTAACCATATGGTGCGAGCCGATCGTCGAAAGCATCGATCCGTTCGCCAAGTTCTCCTTAAACTACGTGCTGAGGTCACACGACGTGGTCGATCTGTCAAGGAGATGTTCATCCGGTGGACACAACGGCGTCAAGGAAGCTCTGCAATCGATTTCGTTGACGGCAGCCAATGCTCGCATGCTACTTGGAGAAATAAATCTAATCAGATTCTCAAACGAGATCTCCGTCGAGAATGACAGGTCAAAAAACTTCATTTTGCGTCCGAGGAAGACATTTTCGCGCACAAGTCCTCTCAAATGATTTCGTATTTTGTTTATAGTGTCATTGTGGAGTTTTTCTACGTCGAATCGATGGTGGAGTTCAAGTTGACGTTCCTGATGGCCCCTCGGGCGTATCCAGGCTAGCCAATGTCGTTCACGTTCGAATTGCAATACGGCACTGTCGAGTGAGTAGTCTTGCTTTTTTTTGGGTGTTTATCTTTTCAATTGATGGTTCATTGAAAATTTTTAATTCGTGCTTGTTTGTTTTCCCTACAGGGAAATACTTGTGTCTGACACGGTTGCAAAGGTCAAGCCTGGCATACGCTATTTGCAACGAGTCGTCGCAGAGGTCAACCGAGTCCTAACGTGAGCATTTGATTCCTGACAAAGTTCTGCAGTTACTTTTGTTTGTTTATTTATATAAATTTTGCTTATAAACGTTAAATAAAGACATTTTGTTCTTCATCCGCCTCATTGTGGTCTTAAAATACATCTGTGTGTGTCTGTGCGTGTCACGCCATCTTTTATGCGTCCTCTTCATCCCCTTTCATTTGCTCCACATGGCGTTTGTTTGCTAATGAAGTCAACAATCCTGTCCACTTGTTGGCATCTGGCACACTACACACACATCCCATGGTCAAGAAATGTGCTACTTAGTCAATACTGCTCACGTCCTGAGACCTCCACCCACACTTTCAAGTCAGGTTCAACCGGAGACTATGGCCGCTTTGTGCGCCCATAAAGCATTGGCTTATTTTTGTAAAAATATAATACTGCTCAAGTGCTCATAATGGGCGCGAATAGTACTGTGGAAGGCGAAGGAACTTAATTGAAGAAGTTTTTTTTATTATTTTGTCATAAATTTATTTTTTATTGTCATGACGAGCAATCAAATTAAGGCGAGGAACCGCCGTCGAGTCCGTCGATCGCCCTTCCATGGCCGGCCGTCCATCTGAGACCATAAAAAGGAGCAAGCCGGTACAATGGCCCATTTATGCACCTGATACTTCGTCAAAGAGCCAGCTCGTATGAGTTTGTTTAGGTGTTTAGGGGTTTGTTGGGGGTTTGTTTAGGGAAGGGGCAGCGACAGGAAGTTTGACTTTTAGTTTTAGGTTTTTCAAATTACATTTTTATAAATATAATATTTCTTGTAATTTTAGATTTTTTTGCCAGAAATTTATTGTTTAAAATCGTCAGATGTCCAACTTGGCGGATCCAGTTTCAGAAGTCTGATTGTGATGAATTCAGTATAATTGTCAGAGGACTCTTTAAAAATAAAAGAGTTAAGTGCAATTAAATTTAAACAAATTAAGCATTTCTTTCAATCATTAATCTGTAGGACACGTCTATAATTTATTGTAGACATTTTATTCTATCGCAAGTGAATGCAAACGAAGCCATTAGTAAATTTAATTGGATGAATTTCAAAGATAGGCCCAGTATTAAATTCGGAGAAGAAGAAGAAAATAAAATTAAGTTTAATCGTTGCACAAAATAGAGAAAGTAGGAGTATAATTCCTGAAAGGTTCAAGTTTCTTCTTCCTTCCTGGCCCCTGAGCTCGTAAAAAAACCTCCTAACCAGTAAAACGTGTCCTGTCACTAACCTTTTTCGTCCCAGCCAGCCAGCCAGCCAGCCAGCCAGCCAGCCAGCCAGCCAGCCATATGAAGGCGGAATTTTATTTATTTCTATTTTTTTTTATTCTTTCTTTATAATTTCAGGTTTGTTTATTTTGGAGACAGTTTACGAGATTTTAACTAGTTGTTCCTGTACTAGACTTGTGTGTCACTAATGTTTCATCTTTTTTTTTCGTTTTTGGAGATTTTATTTTTGTTTTTATTTATGATGACTTGATCACGTGATACATGTATAATTGTGTACAGTATGTTAGTGGTAAGTAGGTATCATTATGAGTAAGGTACGTACTGATTTTTTATAATTTAGCAAGGGGTTTTTGTATATTTGAGTAGTTTGAGTTGAATGATGGCCACGTGGGAGGGGCAATGCTCTGGCATCGGACTTTGGGTGGGTGGAGCGTCAACAACGACAACAATGGCAGCATTCCTGCTTTTGAAGTGTGTATTTGAAGCGTCTGATGAAGCTGACGACTAGGACGCGACGCTTTTGATTATTATTATTATTGTTATTCACTCATAACCCCTTCACTACTTGTATGTTGCTTGAGTACGCGCCAGATAACCCCGAAACACACTGAACACTTCACGATGGACGTGTAGACGTGTTGTGATGAGTGAGTGAGTGAGTAAAAGCCTACGGAACTTGCCCATCATTTTATGAAAGCACTCTGCCCATCATCTATACACGCGTTACAGGCCTGTTTTAATCAAGTTTTCGCTGCTCGCGTCCGCTTCGTCGATGGACGTATGAAAATTTCTGTTCTGTCACTCTGGAATGTTGAGTGTGATTGAACTAGAAACATCTTCTGTAGAAAAGAAAAAAATGTATACCCTTTGTAGTCCTAGTTATACTTGCAGGCTACATACACACATATTAAGCTTGTTTTAAGGACTTTTCGCGTTAAATGCATTAAATATGCAGCCCTGCGATTTTTTGTTTCTTAGTTCGCGAAACAGCCGAAATTTAATTGCGTTTATTTTGAAATTTGTGCAACAACAGAAAAAAAATCGAAGTTTTCCTGCGAATTTGTTTTTGTTTTTCGAGGTCTCTAGAATTCGCGAAAGTGGCCCACTTAAGTATGCAAATTACAGGTGGCACAATGCCACTCAACGGCATGCAAATGTGGGCCGCCCCACTGCTTCAAATCTTCTTTTGAGTCACGCATGCTCTGCACCGGTGTAACTCACTCGCTTGAAGGTATTTTTAAAATAAATTGGGCGCAAAAAGGTACCTCTATCATCATCGCTCAGTCAGTAGGTAGATCTACATGTACATAAGTCGATTGGTTGCAGTTTCAGTGCGAATTACTCAGATTTTAATTCCAACTGAGACTCGGTTGCGTTTTAGATTGAAAAAGCAGACGATTTATTCACGGTGTTAACATCCGCCTTAACATCCGGTTCTCACAGTTAATAACGTCCCTTTGAGGCCCAAGTCGCCCAACTCAAATGAAGACTTGAACAAAGACAAAGTGCGGTTTAAATTTGTCTCTTGAAATGTCCATGACGAAACAGACGAACGCCCAATATGATTTATTTTTGTTTTTATTGAATCGAGCTATTGCAGTGGACTGCGGGGTTTATTACCCACACGTTGACATGACTAATGCTAACGTGAACATAGTGAAGCACTGACATGCCCTTTGACCTGGGCCGCGACTCGCGGACGTCTACGTGCACGTACGTAGCATATGTACAGTACATGAAGGCCTACACATACACAGACGGTGATAAGGAAGAATAATGAGATGGTTTTGAACTATAATTTAAGGAACCCCTTGTTTTTATTTAAGGTTTGGGTTGAAAAAGGGGGTTCTGCGGAAGGGAGGACATACATGCATTGGGTTCAGCGAAAATCAAGGGGGTTGAAGTTCTTGGGCTTTGCTTGCATTTTTGCGCACCGGTACGTGAATGTTTATTTTGACGTCATTTGACGGCCATTTTTTCATATCGCAAGACCATACGTGGAGGTTGAACCCAAACTAACTATCCAAGTAAGACTAAAAGTTGTTGTCTTAGCGCGCTTTAGTAAGAGCGCCATGGGATTCCTCGTGTTGTTTACATTGGTGTAAAGTTTTATTGTTCAGCCACTAGATGGCGGTACTCCTGCTATGTACCGAAGGTACGTAAGCGCGTAACTTATTGTCGTACGTGGAAAGTTAGTTTGCCTTAAACTTGAACGTATGGACTCGCGAAGATAAAATGGTCGCCGAATGACGTCAAAACGCAGAATCGTGAAAGAAGCGCATTACGAGTTGGTTATTGCGCGTTAACTGTTGCGTTGTTTCCAAAAAATGCGCCTCAGGTGAAACGATTCAGACCTAGAGAAGCGTCAGCAGCTATTTTGAACGGACGAGCAACCCGCTTAAATCCACCACCGGTACAAATAAGCTTTCTCGGCGGCGAGACGTCGACTATACAACCATCAACAAAAAAAAGGTGAAAATAATCGCACATCTCCCATTGGTTCGAACAAATACCACTCCTCTTATTGCAACCGTTGACAACACCCATGTGAATACTTAAAAGAAAATACGCACGCAGCAAACAAACAAATCAGGAAAACCACGTGGTTTATAACGAGCACCCAGAAAAGCCAGTTTTACCCCTCAAAAAAAGAAGAAAAAAACTTCAGCCAACAGCATACACACACACATGGTATTTGAACTTGAATCACGTACTTATAGTTGTTATCTGTTGGGCGCATAACTCTCTGGTCACTCGGTACCAGCAGTTCAGTCTCGCGCCGGACGTCCGGTTAGTCGGCTTCAGAAAGCACATCCGAGTAGGTTTCGGCGAATTTTTCATCATTCGCGCGCGAAGAGGCGACGGCCCGGCACCGACTTGAAGGAGACAACGCGCGCCCACGGAGGCAGATAGAGAGAGATGACTAACCTCACTAAGCTCAGGGTGGTCGTCCTTGGAAGTGGACAAGTGGGAAAGTCAGGTACGGCATATTGGAGAGAGAAATTTAACTCTAAAGTGTAAACATGCACCCACGCCCTCGCCAGTTTATTTATATAACATTAATACACCTCAAAGCTGCTGCCATTATATAGGCCTAGTGCAAATCTAACCTTCCTTTTTATTAATTGTCCGCATTCATTTGTTGAATGACCTAGGCCCAATCCTCTAATGCGCTCTCGATAAGCTCAACGCGATGCACAATTTGCATATTTGAGTAGGGTGACTCATGTTGATAGTCTCCAACTGTTAGGTTGCCCGGCAAGAACGGATTTTTTTAATTCTGCCAAGCCATGAGCTAATCTTTATGGTCAGTACCCGGTGGGCTACGCAATTGCGCCATATTTCCTCCCACACCACTGCCCCCGTCAATGGACACAATCACTGATAGCACGTACGGTACACTTGGCTCACAAGCGCTAATACGCATAGAGTACCGTGAGGGCCATCAGGGTCAGATATGGTCCTCCGTGTTTCACTTCAAAACACTTGGGCAAAAGCATATGACGAGACTGTGACGTCGTTAATATTATTGTAACACGGTTTCGTTGTGACGCCACTGTGCCTGCCAGACAGGTCCACTAAATTTCTTCAAATTGCAATTTTAATCTTCTCCAGAAATAGAAGATATTTAGGCGTAATTTTTTAGTTTTCATGTCCGTGATTTCCATCGAATTTCTGCTGCTGCGTGTAGTCGTTGGTATCTAATTTGCATTCGGTTAAGTGAACAACGACGAACAAAGCAAAAAACAAATAAATAAATAAATCACTAAAAACTAGGCCTATTAAATACCGGTTATTTAAATGCGCGACTTCGCATGCTTTTTCGACCAGTTATATTATAAATTTATAGTTCGTAGTTGAACGCTAGGCCTAGGCTTATTAAACTCCTAAATTATAAATTTGTCTATGCCGAATGCAAATTTTGCCATCATCTTAAGCCGTAATTTACGAGAGCTCTGGAGTCAAGTTTTGAAATTTAGGTTAAATTGAGCTCACGCAACGTCATAGGATGCTGAATTTTTCTCATTTATCATCGAGTTAATTTATCTGAATTATATTTTGGAAGGGGAAAAAACAACTCGTACACTGAGGGTGTATAGGCCCAGCCAAAATAAGTGTTTATCTTAATGCATCATTCCTATTGATCTCTCGTATAATTTGACCCGTTTCCGTGAGCAGAATTTCAAATCTTTTTCAGCTCTTAAACCCCTTTAAAGCCTAATTTAAATGTGAAAAAATTAACTCAAAACAAGAACTGTGAATGAGTTCTCCATTTTTGCAGTGATTGCTGCGCGGCGCGAACCTTGAGGTCAAGTGCATCCTTTTAGCGCGCAGAAGTGCACGTAGGACGTCGTGTCTTGTGGTGCACAATGTGAGCAACACCCGCCCACCCTGTCTCTCTTGATTTCTGATCTGACCCAGAAAAGCGAGCGCTTTGTTTACGAAGTGTACCGCGTCAAGTGTCATACCGGAAGTGTTGCTCTTCTCGGGCGTAGAGCTCACACACGCAGTACTCGAATGGCCACATTAGGCTTGCAAAGAGAATGGGTCAACTGCACACCCCTTTATATTCAAGTGACATATACATGTACAATGTGCGTCGGCGGTTTGGCCCACTGTCTCAGTGACCAGTGGACCAGACAAAAGGCGGACGACATTGTATTCAGGACTTCAGGTGACCAGCAGTCTGAAGGCTCTTCAATCTTACGCTCCATTTTTCACACTATCTTCATCTGTTTATTTTTGGACTAGTTTTTTTTATGTTTTGTTTTCTTAGGTCAATTGCATTTTTACGAATTATTTAATTAAACTAAACTTAACTTACGCTACTTTAATAGCTGTTTTCATTATTCAGCTTTTAAAATATTCCCTTTAAAATAGAAAAAACATATAATTTGATTCAATTTTACTTAATGATCTTCTTTTTAATCTTTAGACACTTGCAATAAATCTATTTAAAATATCCAATTTGAAATATATTCAAAAAAACCTTTTAATTAAAAATATAAATTTTGATTTTGATTTAAATCTTGAGAAATTCATCAGCTATTTAAAGCTAAATTATTTAAAATTGAAGGCATTTAAAATTAAATTATTTTAAATTACATTTTTTGAAGGTTAACTGGTGTTAGTCTTGCAGTATTTTTTTGTTGAAATTTTAAACTTGTTATTTGCTTGAAAACTTAAAATAAACGGCTGCCAACTGATTGTTTACCGTTGAAAACCGTTGTCAATAACAGAACAACTGTCAAATCATTAAACCACTTTTGAAATTTTGAAATTTTTTTATTCTTACAAATAAAGTAGTTTGCTGTAAAAAAATATGAGCGTCTGTTGGAAAACAGGTATGAGCGCATTTAATTGACTTGATCTATGTTTGAGCAAGAAAAATAAGTCAATAAACGTCATCTTGAAATACACTCACTCACTCACTCGAATGAGTGATTGTTTCGAGTGTTTGCACAAAACTTATTTACGAGTGTGGCACAACCTGAAAAAAGTGTACGTTGAAGCCCATTTTAGTTTCCCAGGGAAGACTTTCAATTAGATTTGTGAAGTTTTCTATTGACTCTCGACTGGTTCACACAAATAGGCCTTCTAACTGTCCATCGATTGGCATGCAGACTTGGCGACCATCATATTGAGCCCAGAGCTAATTTCATCAATATCTTTTTTAATTTACTCGATACCATCGTCTGCATGCATTTATAAAGTTGTCCGAGTCACGCGACAGTTTAAAACTAACCTCGCTTATTTGCGAGCAACTTCAAATACCTATGAAACTAATTCACTTTTCACTAGGCTATTCAACGGCACTTATGCAAATGAGTCGTTGTTTGGCCAACATTATAATAATAATAATAAAAGTTGTGATTTTCTTTGCGTGCATATTTGGTTGCACTAAAGTGTGAATATTAACGGTTTATGCTAACTTGTTTGAATTCAATTTTCAACATGCAGGTATGCGTGTGGCAACTTGAATATAATCAATGTTGTTTATGCGAACGTTAATCTTGATTTGTTATTTATTTTGCTGTTTTTTCTCTTCTTGTTATTTTTTTGCAGCCGTGACTGTACGCTATCTGACGAAGAGGTACATAGGAGAATACAGTTCAAATAAAGGTACCGGTAGCATATAATGTAATGCGCAATTTGAGTCTGTCCTGGGAGGGGTTAAAATTTGTAGATGAACATACTTGAATTCTTAAATTTCTATATTGTTTTAACTGTTTTAATGTTTTTTTTGCTAATCATTTTTTAATTTATTATTTATTTACTAAACGGTCCTATTTATTATTTTTTTACTAAACGGTCCTATTTATTATTTATTTACTAAACGGTCCTATTTATTATTTTTTTACTAAACGGTCCTATTTATTATTTT
>JAQIYI010000902.1:0-14631 GCA_034700265.1 Polyzonium germanicum | reverse complement strand
TTCAAACCCACATGTAACCCCCTGAAAATCATTTTCAAACCCGCTTCACGCAATTTCAGGGGGTTACATGTGGGTTTTAAAACGTGTTGCAAATGGTTTTCATTTGAACCCATTTTGGAATGGGTCCTTGTAACTGCAGTCATTGTGATTGGAAAAAGCAAAAACTAAAAAAAAATCAAATTTCTTGTCGCTTCCCCTTTAAATTCAAAAATTCCGATTTTAAAACTTGATAGAGCCTAGTTCGATTTTGATTTCATCAAATCAATTCAAACCATTTTATAAGTAAAAAGTCCATGAAATTGTAGACCCAACCGAAGTGAATCGGGATAACGCAGCCAATTGCCGTAGGATGGATAAAAAAAAACGACATATAGGCATACAGCTTGACATTTAGCGAAAATAAAAAACCCAACTATCATGAGTCCATAACCTAATATATAATTACAGTTGTACGCAAGCACAATAGCACCATTGCCTCTGCGGATCCGTTTGCACGAAGAGGACTAGTACTAATTAGACCAATCAAAGACAAATAAAAATAATAGAGAAATTAGGGAGCAAATTGGAAAAGGATGTCGAAATACAAGGCAAAAAAACAAAACAAATGTTGATGCCACACAATTCCAGGTGTTATACACATAATTTTTTGACAAAATACAACAACAAGGAACAGAACGTAATTAATTCGATTAATTAAGCGTACCGTATTGTAGGAGCATTGTCATACGCGGGCATTAGAGCTTCCCCAATATAATTCTTTCATATTGGTAGCTGGAGCTAATTATCAAGTATTTGACAAACGCGTCCTACTTGCACGTAGCTAACGACGAGAGAAATTTAACCTTGAGCAGGTACTGAATTCGGAAAAATCGCCTGAATGGAAAAAAAAAAATAGTCGTACGTAGGCCTACGCATTGCCGCCGCAATCATGTACGTTGCCGATCGTACGGTAATTAAAATACGTTTAAATTTAATCGATACGCGGTTGCCACCAATTGGAAGAAAGCGAAATGACTCGTACCGACACACTGACCTAAAAGTGGCAAACTTGTAGGTCTTTTACGGACCATTATTATATCTAGGCCTAAATATAAAATCTGAAAGTCACCTTTCAATTGCATGAATGTTGTTGACAGGAGACAATGACAGTGACATGCGAATATTCGTTATAATATAATACTAGGCTATAGTGTACGTTTTACATGTAGGCCTACAGGTGTAGGTCAGAGACTGTAGAATAGATAGAATAGACACCGCACGCGCTATTCACTACCCAACCGGAAGTTGAAGCCAAAAAGCCCGGATGACTGACGTCATTCTGACGTTTTTGTCGGCAAAATGGCGGCCCACATTGTTCTTATGATTTCATTCTCTGGCGACGATAATGCTGACCGGCGGACAAGCCCGTCGGTAAATTAGCCCGTCCACTTATTTTCTTCTGATTAGATTAGCATTTTTGACATTTACAGAGTATTCAATATAAAATAAAATAATATATTACTAACCAACTAACAAGAAAACAGTCCGTTGAAATTGTTGAATCAGGCAATCTGGCAAAGACTTCCGCCAGAGAATGAAATCATAAGAACACTGCGGGCCGCCTTTTTGCCGATAATGACGTCAAAATGGTTACGTGATCGCAGTTATTTTGGCTTCAATTTTTTCGCCAAGGGCGGTGTCTATTCGATTCTATAGTCTCTGGTGTGGCCTACATGTAGAGGAGCCATATACAGTTACACACCATGTAATATTTTTGACGCTTCCCATTTTCGCCACTAGGATAGGGGTTCGGCGATCAATGTTAAATCGCGACCCTGTTTCCCTTTCATGGCGGCTGCTCAATGTTGATTCAATGACAATGTTTGCTTTTAATGGCGGATAGCAGACAACGCTCATTTCCGGTTTACATATGGTGTAGGCCTATAGACGACGTTACGCAGGAAGTGACATGGGCTCCGCCATTACAAATCCCAATGCAACCACATTTGCAATGTTGGCGCCTAGTTTTTGGCGCGAAACATCCTCGCTTACATGTACTCAATACTGCATTTGGTCATCATTGGACTGATTTGAGGTCGTCTGCTAGCCCCCATTAAAAGTAAACCTTGCCATTGAGTTTTACATTGAGCAGCCGCCATTAAAGGGAAACCTGGTTGTGATTTAACATTGAGCAACGCAGCGCTCTTAGCGGAAAAATGCAAAATACTACGAGGTGTATGGGTGTAAGCCGTTAAGGCTGGTTCACAGAAACGAACCCGAATAGTGAAAAACTGAAACTGAAACCAGGAAAAAATGTCAGTTTCAGCTTTACAAATTTCGGTTTCACCGTTCACAAGCAAGCTGAAAACGGAATTCGTAAAACAGAAACCGACATTTGAACAGGAAACGGTTTTCGGTTTCAGAGTCTGTCTAGAGACACATGATGCCTATCAGCCAATGAGAAGTGAGAAATCAGACCGTCAGTAGGCATATATTTTAGACGCGAATTTTGTCTAAAATCTCACCGATGTTGAACCGACATTTATTTTTCGTCCGCAAACACGTGAACGGTGGAAACTGAAGCTGAAAACTATAAACGGAAACAGTGAAACTTGAATGTTGCAAATCCGAATTTGGTTTCGGTTTCAGTTTCAGTTTTTTCAATTTTCAGCATTGCCTCTGAACCCGCTTAAACATACCGGTACGCAGGTTTACCGGGATTACCTTTTGTGGCCTAAATATAAAAAATAAGTTATTGCCATACAAAAGGATGGATTCCATAAATAGGTGTGCGGCAAGAAATATAAAAGAAACAGCGTCAAGCTAAAGTCAAGATTCTCAAAAGTGTATTTTTAAAAGTGGCAAAAATTTCTGAAAACATAAGAGAAAAAAATTCCCTTTTCTTTCTAGTTAAAGAGTTTTGCTCAATTCGGCCAAAATAAGAGAAGTCAAGGGACGCTCTCTGGCAGAAGCCAAAGAACCTACGATGAAGAAGAAACAAAAAAACAGAACTTGGAACCATTTGCTGTATACAGTAGTGTATAGGAGGCCAATAACAATAACCGTTAAACCAAAGTCATGTGTCCAACATGTGTTTCCTTCCACACTTTGGCGCACACAGTCGTTCACGTGAAAAAGCCACGTGGAAAACAGTGCCCTGGAGATTTGTGACTTGAGTTGGCCGAAAATATAAAAAAATAAATAAATAAAGACACAATCTCGAGTGAAACTTATTAAAAAAATCTGCAACTCGGAAAAGAAAAACAGAAAAGACGGCCATGGCAGAAGCCACCAACCCCATTTCACGTGGTCTTGGCACTGTGCCTCGATGGAAATCGCCATAGCGCAAAAATGGGAATGAATTAACAGCACCGTGCAATTACAAGTAGGACAACGGCCGCGCGTAAAGCTCGTTTCAGATTGACGAATTTTTGCAGCGAATTTCCAGCGAACTTCAGCGAATTTCCAGCGAACTTCAGCGAATTTCATTTTAAAATACTGCATCACGTGACCATCGCGAACAGCAGAGAATTCGCGGTGAATGGCCGCGAACGCATTCGCTGCTGTTCTCGCAATTAAAAGTTCACCATGGTTGAACTTTCGGCGAAAGTTCAACCATGGCGAAACTTCCGCCGCAGCTTCTGCAGCCAATCAAAACAGCGGATTTTTTTTTTTCTAATCGGATGTAGGCCTAAGCTGACGCCAGATTAGCAGACGCTAGGAAATGACATCACAGTTCGCTGGAGACGCGCCGTCCAGACCGGACGCCATTTGAAATGGTTATTAGCGACATGACGTACAATTCGCTGGCGTTTGCGGCGAAATTCGAGAATCAAAATTCGGTGCAGTTCGTCCATGCGTAGTGCGGCAAAACTAGTAGCCTACAAATTCACGTGATTTGTAGGTCTATTTCTCTGGTTTTCATTTTTGTCAACTTTGAGCATCAAATTGAAAGTTATGCAATTATAGACCTACACTGAACCTCTGTGGTACCCGTACCCAAAGCCTATGGCGAGATAATTCCCAATCAGCATTCAAGTAGGCCTATTTTGTGAATCCAACTTAAGTATGTTTTGCGACATGTGAAATACCTTGTAACGAGCCATGCTCACAGCTCACGTGATAAATGATGTCGTCCTTCTGTTAACTGTTGAGTGTGGATTTGTTATTTTTAGGGCCTGTGCAATCAACTTAAAAAAACGCAAGAAAGAAACAAAATTAGGCCTTCATAAGTTCACATGCAAATAATAAAAGTTCGCCTAATCAAATAAGAGAAATTATAACCAAAAAAGCGTACATTTTACAGTTCACTAAACCTACAGACTCAATCAACAAAGCTATAAACATGCTTTCGATGAGACATCAAATGGAGAAAAACAACCTTTATCACCATAAAAATAATAAAATAAAATATATTATATTATTTCTAATGCGCGAATTAAGATTAGACTAACTATAGGCCTACATTTCGCCACAGTGCATAATCTGCATATGGATTAGGGTCTGCACACTAATCTAAGTAAATTGAGTAGCCTAGGGTAGCCTATAGGCCTAAATATGGATCATGTAGGCACCGCGGAGTAGTGGGCAAAAACGTTTTCATTAGGGCTGGCAAACTGGCATCAATAGCTGTTTTAACTCTGGAGAACGAAATTCTGTTAGGCAACTTAGGCCTAACTAGCGGGTTTAACATTTACGAGTAGGCCTAGGCCTAGCGCTGGAGAATCGCTGGAGCCAGTGAACAGAATCGTTGCTCCAACTCGACTCATGCTCAAGTTGGAGTAACGCCGTAAGTCGCTTGCTAGTAATAGGCCTAGGGTTACCAGCCTAGGCCTGCATGTAGGCTACATGAAGGCTTACAAGGCCTACACGGTTAATGTGTATTAGGCCTACTATTACTATTATATTTGTACATAGGCCTAGTGAAAATATAAAATGAACAAAAGCCAACTAGGCCCTATAGGCCTACTGATAAACTAGCGAAATGGTTAAGCAGGTTTCACAAGAATTCGTCGCGTATGCTCGTCGCGAATTACTCACGTGATCAAAATCGTGGTCGCCGACGGCCAACGAACAGGAACAAATTCGCTCCTTGACAAAAGTTCAAATAGATTGAACAGCAGGCCTACTGGTTGTCGTTAGCTTCACATATCGCACTAATCGATTCATTAAAACTGCACGTTATGGTTACCGGTTCCGCTAATTCATAAGTAAACTGTTGTCAAAACACACGCGAATTCACGCCTCATGAGCGCCGCCATTTTGTGAGGTGCCGAACCTCGCGACTAAAAAAGGGTTAACTTCCGGTATGGAACTTCCGGGTCAAATGCAGCCCAGGCACGATCTAAGCAAAGACGAAATTAGAGCAGACGACGCTGTTAATAATAGTTATAAAATTGACCGCCAGGTGGCAGCACCTCTCGAAATGGTTTTATTTCGCTCACGGTTCCCCTGTTGATATTTGTATTTTTTTTTTTTACTAATTTTGTAAATGCTTTAACGTCCGTAGACGATTGCATCTTTCTTGCTACGACAAGGTCTTTCGTCCAACCCACCTTGTTTCAACTCGACAATTGGTAATTAATCATTGTCTAATTATAAAAATCATCGAATCTAACATACTCTCAGATTTTACTATTTTCTACTCTAGTTCGCGATCCTGTGCATACACCGCATCGCTAGCGTCCCTCATTAAGAACGGCACCCAGTACATTTTAACGATTTATAAATCATGTACCGCTACTGTTATGGTACTCTTTGGAGTACCATATCGTAGCGACTAACGAAAGAAATGTAGAGCCATGAGGTTATGGCTTATGTCGAGATGTTGTAGTATGCCTAGATTAGAATTTTATTAATGGATCTTAATAAAAAAATTAACGAAACTAGGGTACCATGTGCGAATGGGCTTTGTAAGCCCATTCGGACTGGCCGATTTCTCTTAAAAATTGGCCCGATTTTACGACGTCGGACGACGGCTTTTGAGCCGATTTTCAGTGAGTCGGATGAAATCAAAAAGTTTGTTTTTTATGTCCGACTAGCGAGAGAGGCGTATGACGTCATTAGGTTTCAACCAATCAGAGAACAGCGAGCAGAGAGAGCAGAAAAAAATCAGCTCGATAAAATGCAAATTTAAATTTCGGACTGCTGCCGCTAGATGGCGCATCTTAATCGTATAGTGTGTAAGGAAATCGGATCCAACTTTCGGCCGACTGCCCGACTGCAAGTCGTACGACTGACTAATTGGATAGTGCGAATGGGCTTTGAGCTGTATAAGCGACTTGAAAAAATCTCAAACAGGCTGAGAATACAGATCATTTTGCCATTGATACGTAGAATGTAGAAATAGCGTCATGATCAGAGCCAGTCTTGGTTTTTTTGAAAAAAAACCAAGACTGGCTCTGATCATGACGCTATTTCTACATTCTACGTATCAATGGCAACAGCTCGAAAAGTAATTAGTGATTTCATTTTGCATATAATGTCTGATTCTTATTTCTAAATATCGGTATTGAATTGAACAACGAACGAACATATGCATATATAATGCATAGTCCTGTACAGGACTAGGCCTATGCTTATCCAGTACAGTCCATGCGTAGACATCACATGGACTGAAGTCCATGCATATGGGACTTGATGAAGACCACGTGGTCTTCACTAATCAAGATTCAAATTGCAGGCTTACACAAGTAGCGACGATACTGTCATGACTATAACGGTGTACGAAATGTCATCGGGATCAGCAATCAATACAGCTTTAAAGGAGGAGCTAGTTAAAGAATTCAATAGCGCGACAGTGAGTATAGAATTAAGCTAATAACTATTATACATGCAAGTACATACAAAATACCATGCAGTAACGCAGAAGTGCCTTTATCTGTAATACGCGCAAATGTATTTTGTCAATGCATTTTGCGATTTTTGACAGATATGCTGCGATTATAACTTAATTACCATACCGGTAGTAATTAAGTACCATACCGGTACCAGCCTTTTGATAACAGTTCAAATTGTTGTACCAGATGGTAGCTGCTTTCGGGCACGATCGCTGTGTCCAGTGGATTCATCGGATTCTGGCAGCGATGACATCGACTCCTGTGTTCACCGTGCTCAGGATCAACACCTTGAATGCTGATGCTACTGCTGCTGTCGCACCATCGGATGTATTGCTCACGATAAAGAATATCGTCAAGGTGCGCCATGCTAGCTCAGCTGAAAATAATTTCAAAAATACTAGATTATAGTCTAGTCTAGTCTAGTCTAGACAATAGTCTAGTTTTTTTAATATATCCAGTACCGGTACCGGTACTATAGAACTGGAAAGGATCAAAAACGCCTATGGGGCCAACCGGAAGTGCTCATAAAGTACCAAAAGCTGGCCTCTACATGTGGACTTTACATGTGATTTCTGCGGATACATGTATAATTGTACAATGTACAAATTGCACATGTACGGAGCCGTACATGTATGTAGTTTGATCAAACTTTGCGAATATTTCAAAATATTACCATTTTGTAAGATTTTGTTTTCAAAAATCAATATTTAAAAATTATTGCACGGACCTAACTGACATGAACATTAATTTTTTTTGAAATACAAACCTAGCAACATGAAGCATTCCTGCATCCGGAATTGAACGATGTCATCGTACTCGGTCCTTCAACGAGGGACAACGCCTCGTCTAAACTTCCAAAAGATCGCGAAGTTATCGTGGACGCCAAGTGCGGATCAGCTGTCCTCAGAGGTTCACACGTCTTTACACCCGGCGTGTTGTCGGCTCCACACGGTCTAGGACTAATCATAATTTCGAATTAATTTCACAAAAAGTTTACATTTTTATGTCAAATTTATTAATTTTAGTATTCATATACCTAAACACAGACATGTCCGCGGGTGATGAAGTCTCGGTTTATGCTGACCTGGAAGGCCGATGTCTACGCGGTTCGATTAAACGATTTGAAGGCCGCAAGCTTTTCGTAGGAAATGGCGTGGCGAAAGTGTCCAGGCGAGATCTGTTCGTCAATCCTCAAGCCTCTAGGTCCAGCAATCAACTTTGAATCACCCATGAATCAAAATAAGCTTAGGCCCTACATATTTATATCATATATTCAACCTTGGCGCTTTAGTGGGGTCGCTGTGGAAATGACGGACTCAATGTCGCCGTGTCCAAGTTTCGACGAGATTCCGGACCAACTTGTTTTCGCTCAAAATCTTCCCTCGATCGTCACTTGCTACGTGCTTGGTGCAAAAGCAGGAGAACGCATTCTGGACATGTGCGCCGCTCCAGGTCTCACAAATTTTCATTAATTTATGCATTAAATTAAATTGTAAAAATATAATTGGCAAGAACCCGCTGATTAAGGTGGAAAGTGCACGCACCTGGCCGCTCTCATGGACAACACAGGCGTAATCGTGGCTTTGGACAAGACGGCCGCAAAAATTCAAAGGATCAAATCGAACTGCTCCAAATTGGGAACAAAGTGTGTCCATCCGTTCGTCTTCGACGCGACCAAAGCGTGGGACCCAACGTCAACAACCGCGATAATCACCGATTCGAGCAGTGCGTGATATCAAATAATATGTCCCAATAAACCCCCAAATGGGCCAACTTGTTTTTATATATACAATGTACCTGCCAGGGTAATGACTAATGAAAAACTCTTGAATTTTTACGATGAAGGTGTTTGTGGCCCACCTTACGCCAGCGGAGTATTCGACCGAGTGCTTTTGGATGCTCCGTGTAGCGCACTTGGACAACGACCTCAACTGACCAATAGGATGTCGGTCAAGGAATTTCATTCGTATCCGATATTACAACGAAAACTGATGGCAAACGTAAATAATAATTTTCTTTAAAGGGCAAGTCCCATTAGAAAAAAAAACATTTTTGTTAAAACGTTTGAATAAATACGTACTTTTGACGTATTTATTCACGTAATGGCTAGTGCGTTCCGAGTTGAACGCAGTGACGTCAGACATGCTCGCGCTTGAAGTAATAAATCTATTTTCAAAATGAATAAGATTTTAAAACATGTATCTAAAAAATTCTGCATCATAGATATTTTTACACAGAAAATTATTCTTTTCAGAAAGCAAAGATTTGAAAAATCGAAAATCTAACCGCACTCACCCTATAATAATAAAGTACACATAAATTAGCTTAAGGCCTTATACTGTATTTAAATTTTGTTTTTCTTAGGCAGTCGAGCTCGTTAAAACGGAAGGAATTTTAGTATACAGCACTTGCTCTTTTACGATTGCGGAAAATGAAGGTCTAGTTCATTGGACTCTGAAGAAATATCCTTGGATGAAATTAGTTCAACAGGTCTGCATTAATTTGCTGTAATTTGTTGCATTGTTTACTAAAATAAAAAATGTATTTAATGGAGCATAGGGCTAAATGCATTTTTGTGTTGAATTTTTTTTATTGAAAAATAGGAACCACATTTAGGTGAAAAGGGATTTCCCTATGACGGCCTTACATTGGAAAAAACCAATCGCTTACAGCGTTATGGCGTCAATGAACGAATGCTCGAAGAGCGATCGCACAATGTCGACACAATCGGATTTTTCATAGCAAAATTTGTAAAGAAATCTAGAAATTAAAATGTATACTTTGTATAGCGCATGATTACCGGTACCAATAAAGGCAAGAATTTATGCATCTGTTGTTGTTGTTTCAATGTATATTTCAATGAAATTTCAATTACTTTTTATTTCAATGAAATCGAGCTTCAAATTTTAATGAAATTTCAATGAAATTTTATATTAATGAAATTAAAATGTATATTTCAGTGAAATTTTAATTATATTTCAATGAAATTTTAATTATATTTCAATGAAATTTTAATTATATTTCAATGAAATTTTAATTATATTTCAATTAAATTTTAATTATATTTCAATGAAATTTTAATTATATTTCAATGACATTTTAATTATAAGCTTATTTCAATGAAAATTTTATTATATTTCAATGACATTTCAATGAAATATTTCAATGAAATTTTAATGAAATATTTCAATGAAATTTTAATGAAATATTTCAATGAAATTTTAATGAAATATTTCAACGAAATCAAGCTTCGACCCATCCCTATTAAATATTCTTGATGAAAATGTGAATTTAGAAGATTTCACGCTGCGGAATTGGTCGCCTCCTGTTGTTCAAAACGTGGATAACTCTGCTCCACCGCGTCCCATGTCGTGCGTCCAGCCACCAAATCACGAATGAGTCCAGGAATGGTCGATACCTGAACGTGAAAAAAATTGGTGAAAAGACATAAGCTTATAGAGTAATAATAAAAGTACATCCGTATACATTATATAAAATAATAAAATATATATAATAAAAATAGTAAACGCAGTATTTACGAAACTCACCGGGGCTCTGATCTGACGCATCGTATCACGCTCTCGGAGAGTAACCGTGTGCGGCTCTTTTAAAGAATCAAAATCGACGGTGACGCCAAAAGGGATGGCGATTTCATCGGTGCGAGCATAACGACGACCGATAGACCCGCTGCTATCGTCCACCTTATGCGAAACATCCTCTTTAGTCAGATCCTTGGCTGTAATGACAAACAAAATACAAAATATCGGTTCCTTGCTGCTTTTATCTCAACCATTTAGGCCTACAACTAATTCTATTAATTATTGCCCTCACAAAGTTGTCGGACGATAGGAGTGAAATCCGGGTTGCTGCTCAGCGGCAAGACGGAACACTTCAATGGCGCGATTGCAGCTGGCAAAGCGAAATACTAATACGAAATTGAACAGAATTAATTAAAAATATTAATATTTACTCAAACATAGTTGAGGTAAGAGCTGCGGTATAACATGAATATGACCATCTTTTTTAACTGACCGTTCTTTGTTCGTCTCCGTCTCTCATGCGAAATGTGTGCTCAAAGATGGAGTACATGATCCGACCAATGCCGAACGATGGCTCGATAACATTTGGAACTACTTCCTCCACTATTCAAACAAAATAACATAGGCATATGAGGGACCATTGTCTCGAATGTTGAAATGGAAGCGAAATGGAAATAAGTTAATAAAACACCATGAACTGTTTTCTGGCTCTTTTTCACACACACGTCGTCCTTGTCTAATGTGAACTTCCGGTCATCGCCACACTGCAGAATGTATTCCCTGAAAGACATTTCATTTAAGGCATAAGCTTATTTATATTGTTTTCCAACCTATAAATTACTTATTTTTACTTAATTACAATCAGAATTTTGTGTTCAAATTTAATTTTGGCAAGTGTTTATAACTTATAAACTACTGGAAATTATGAAATATTTCATAAAAACCTAAGACATATTAGATATCTTATAATTCAAATTTGTTTCAACTTTTTCCTTTTTTTTTTTGGCATTTTTAGAATATTTATTCGGAATCTGATATCCGAAAAAATATTCCAAAAATGCCAAAAAATGGGAAAAGGTTGAACAAAAATACTGAGTATATAAAATATCCAATCAAGGTCTTAGATGTGGTGTCGTTGTGGGGGAGGGGGGGTTAAGTTTACTGTGAAGACAAATGTAAAGAGCTTACCCATTGTCAGTAATGTTTCTTTCCACATCTGTGACTTGCTCATTGCTGAGGGCCGTCAAAGCATCGTAGATTGTCTTAGCGTCCTTCTTAAATTTCTTGCCAACCGTACTTTTGTTGGGAATCGCTTCCACAACATCCAGAATCTTGTGTCCCGAAGAATCAAGGATGAAAAATAATTATCCGATACTCGTACGAGCGCATACTTCTCAAAAAGGTAAAAAAATCAATAAAGGATATAGGTGCTGGTAGCTTCTTTTCGGCGGCCAATTGAACTCCTGTTGCCTTGGTGTGTTGTGTCAGGTCGTAGCAGGAGCGATCAGCACACCCAACGCACTCAATCCACCCCTGAAATTTAAGATTTAAGTTACAAATGGATTAAAATTAAATTATCCGAAAAAAATGGTTCTCACATAAAACATTGCAATTGGTAAACACTTGATTTTTCCATATGGTCAAGAAAATCAACGTTTAAAAACCTCATTTTAGATGCAATTTTATGCAAACATTTTGCAATGTTTGATCTGAAACGGATTTTTCTGGGCTACTCTAAATAGAATAATAATAATTTACAAAAAAAATTACGTAAGTAGTCTTGCATTCGGCATCCCAACAATCGCAAGCGTAGTGCGCCATTTCGTTGCCCATGTGCTGACGGAAACGAAGGCGACTCGTTTCCACTCCCATTCGAGTCAGAAACATAAATATTCGGGCCATGAAATACGCCAGCGTTTCATTGGCGATCAGCTTCTGCACGCACAAGTACAGAAGATCGATACAGTGACTAAGACAGTTTTTTAAGAAAAAATGCAGATAAATGTAAAAAAAAAATAGAAAAACTTACTTTATCGACTGCCTCAGCAACGGTAATTTTCTGCGCAGGCTGCCCATCCATTTGATTGCAAGCCGAGTACAAGGTGAGAGTAAGGTCGCGCACCGAATCGAATTTCGGATGAGCTTTTAAAGTTGGATCAACGAAATGTTCGATTTCGGCCATCGTGAATTCCCTAATGTAATGTCATTGGTTCAAATTAATTAAAAAAATTTACATTTATGTAGCGTACTTTATGAAAAAGCAAAAAAAAAAAAATACCTGACTCGGATGAGTCCGGAACGTGGTGAAATTTCATTGCGAAAGGAATTTCCAATTTGCGCAGCGGCAAACGGAAGACGGCCTTGATTGAAATCTAAAAGCCGCTTGAAGTTGACGAAGATACCCTGAGCGGTCTCTGGGCGTAGGAATCTTAAAGAAATGCAAATAATTGAGGCGCTTTAACGGTAATAATATAAATCCTGGAGCAAAAAACATGTGGCCTACGGGATTCGAACCCTTACAACTAACCGAGGGCCATAATGATTCAGAATTCCTCACTCCTAACAACACAACTGATGAAACATGCAATCAAAACTTAATATGATAAGGAAAGAAAATTTAAAATAAGAAAAAAATTAATTTCATAATCATTACCCTTTGACAAGTCCAGTTGGACCGATGCTGATGCCGAACATGAGATTGAACTCTATGGCGTCTGAAACGTCGTTGCCCGTGATCGGCGACTTCATGTCGTACTTTCGAAGAATGGCGTTCATTTCGTCCTTACTCATACCGTCCAACTACCGGTAGCGATTTAAATATGAGTATCAATATCAAATATGTCAATATCCTAAAACTATATGATTTAAACCGAAATAAAGTGTCGATAATTGTTTTTAACAAGAACCTTGACAACAATGTCTTCACATTCATTCTTGACTTCGAGGGTGGTCTTCTTATCCAGCATGATCTTTTCCAAATGCGCCTTGATCAGATGATCAAGTCGGAAACACTCGCCGTTCTTGACGTCCTTGACCATGTAGTCGGCGAACCTGTCGACGTGACCCGAAGCCTTCAACACTTTCTCCGGAGTCAGGATTGAGCAGTCCACCTCCAACATCTGCTCTTCGAGCACGAAAAAGTTGCGCCAAGCAGCCAGCAAGTTGGACTTCATCGAGCAGCCCATCGGACCAAAGTCGTACTGACCCGTGATGCCTAATATTTGATTATTAATACAATTAAATATTTCCGGTACGCCTTATGAGCAACATTGGAAAAAAAAAAATAATCAAATAGGCCTACAAATTTTTGACGTTTCTAGTCTTCTAGAATAAATCACTGAATGTACTCCCTAACCTCCATAAATCTCAAAGGATTGGATGTAGAAGAATCGCCTCTTCAGCAGATCTTCCATCTTAGTACGGTCTATGGCCGTTGATGCCGGAGCTAAAGCCAATTCCTGATAAAAGCCACAACATTAATACCGGTACTAAAATCCCAGTGTGTCCCCAAATAATGAACAAACACAAAATTATTATTAAAAAAATAAAGATTATAAAATCTATTTTAAGAATTCAAGTATTTTTGAATACTGCTTAAAACTAAGTGGATTTTGCCATTAAATTTCTAATATTTTGAGCCAAATCGACATAATAGGCAATTGTTGCACAATATTGCTTGCATTCGCAGTAATCATAATTGACACATAATAGGGATTAGGCTTGGTCGGTTGTCACTTTGAGAGCAAGTTTTATTACAAACGACAAGAATCACCTTGTCCTCAAGCAATTTCTTGCGTATCTTTAACTCGTTCACGGCTTTCTTCAGGTCAATCTCGGAGGCTCCGGTTTCCTTGAGACGTCGCACAAGATCACCCTGTAATAATTCATCTTCTAAAACATCGGTGCACTCTTTATGATTACAGCCTAGCTTTACGGCTGCATTAATTTTGCACCGGTATCATGTAAATCGTGTGAAAAAAAATCTCACTAGATGTCATTGACATTTTGTTTTTTTAAAAAAAACATTTGATCAGAAAGTATTTGAATGCCCGCTTTGAGCCGTTGAGGTTAATGCCCGAAATAATAGGTCTACCTACCTGATATAATGTGTAGGCCTATTATATGTACGGTAGGCCTATTATATCGGCCTATTATTTTTATTGCTCCTCATTTATAAATGCAAACTAAACTGGAGTGCCCCTTTAATACAGGTGTTTCCTGATATTAATTAATTAATTATTATTATTAATTAATTAATATATCAGGAAACACCT
>JAQIYI010000901.1:0-14634 GCA_034700265.1 Polyzonium germanicum | reverse complement strand
TGTACAATGTAAAAGTATCTTGATTAAGACTTGAATCACTACCGCTTTTAGTTGCCTTGCTTAGTGAACCAACTCAAAAATGATCTGCTTAACTAACATTTTCAGTTGAAGCGCAGATCTTTTTAAAAGGTTTATTTAATTAAGATCAACACATTTGCTATAAATTCTATAGGCCTATACGATTCAACAATCCATATTATCCAACAATTGAAGAATTTACTGAGCTTCCTTTGAGCTAGCTCACTGAGCTGGGCAACTAATTGATAGATTGATTAAGTGATTCGACCCAAATTCTGATTTATTACTACCTTTTTTTTAAGTACGTGGGCCGTCTAGACGTCAATACATCCATGAAAATCCTCGATTTCGAGACCAGATCCCTCGTAGCCAAGTGAGTAGGCCTAAGCATTATCCAATAAGTAGACCGTTGGCAATAAGCCTAACAATTTGCACTTTTTTTTAGCAATATGACAAAAAAAAGTACGGCTCAGGTGCCGAAGTAAAATAAAATATACAAAATGACATTCTGAGTTGACATTTCACCAGGGAGTGCATAAACAGGATCTGCGAGGCGGCCGGGCTTAAGACTGCGGATCGCAAACGCAAAGTGGACAAGAAAGTGGTCCGCATGCTGGGTGAGCGGCCTACGATGGAGCATGCTGGCGCCGACGTCCATCTCATCGTGACCACCACCTGCCTGCGGTTGAGACATATGGAGTCTAGCCAGGTAGACTACTTGATGTACTTAATGCAAATAGTACATCCACGTAAAATTTGTAACATCTTTTATTGTTTTTATAGGATATTGCGGCTCACGATATGCCCAACATCTCATTCGCTTCTGGCGGAGACACGGTCAGTTGTCTCTTGGCCCATTTCAGAGTTTGTGAAATTTCATGTGCCGTAATCTTGACTGTCTTTGCTTGCAGGACACATTAGATTTTGTGGCTTACGTGGCTAAGGACGCGACCGGCAACCGCGCTTGTTACGTTCTAGAGTGCGGCGGCAAGTGGGCTCAGAATGTCATCACCACCATTGGTCAAGCATTCGAGCTCAGGTTCAAGGAGTACTTGCGCAACTCGGCGTCTTCTAATAATACGGCATCGAGGACTGCTGATAGCGTTTCGCCAAGGTCCGGTCATTTACTTAATACTAAGGTGCTACATGAATACATAGCGTAGAGCCCAGATTCATATTTAATTGCAGATTCTGCTTATATGCAGACAACTGCCGGAACCCACCAAAATTTTATTTAGCCTATTTTACAGATTTTTTATTTGAACCTACGGCATTTTAATCTTGAGCGCCTTAATATTTAGATCAGATAATACGAGTACAAGGCCTGCGCCTAGTGCACCAGTAGGCGATGATCCGGTATATTACAACGATCTGCCTGGAAAAGTTGCGCCGGAAGTGACTGCGGCCATGGCCGCCGCCGCCGCCGCCGCTGCTGCCTCCACTTCGCATTCTTTGGTTGCCAATCACCGGCCAACCACAAAGGTATCGGCATCGTTTCATTGATTCCGTTACCAACAATCAAGTTCAATTTTTCTGATTGAACCATCACACATGCCTTTACTTGTAGCACTATATCTATCTTCCAAAACGCTATTTGTCTCCCTGAGAAGTGAAAGTTCACGTAGCCGAGTAATTTAGAGTGTTAATAAAGTAACATACTAGTTTGGTCTAAACGGGGATTTTATAATTAGAAAAGCTCTTAAATCCGCTGGTGATGAAGAATTCTTAGAATCCCATATCTTATCTATCTTAATAGTGGTGATCTGCCGTTCCTGATGGGAGGAGCTTATTGTCCGTGTCCCCCCCCCCCGTCCCACCCCAACTCGGACCGCTGGGGTGGGAGCGGCGTACGCTCGCAGTCTACCAGAGGCTTCTGATGTCTTTAGTCAGTTTAAAAACTAGCTTTTATTCTTGACAGCTTTTTGCATGCTATTTAACTAATTTGAGCCCCTTTTGATTTTCCCGCTGACTCACGTGAGTTAGCTTTTGCTAATGCTTTTGGCTGAGTGTGCTTTCCCCCCCCCCCCCAAGACGTGGGGGCGCTATCACTGAAACGTCATTTCGCTTACTCTAGGAGAGCGCCAAAAACAAGGCGGCTTGTGTCATTTAAACACTCTTTGGATCTCAATCTGCGTCCGTTTTTCATGTATTTGCGTCATGAAGACGTCATGATTTTAATTTCAAGTTATTTCTGAGAGAAGATATTTTTCAATTATTCTCTGGAGCCGTACAAATAATTGCAATTAATTTGCCTAGTGGGGAAAATGAAAATAAAACCTTACAAGGCTAGACTTATATTTTTTCTAAGTTAATTCCTTACCTGGAACGTGATTTAGCCGCCATTCTTTTTTTTCTCACCATTGTAACCCAAAAAGAAGTAACGTTTCTGACCATTCTTATTTTTCCCTAATTTAAGAAAAAATTGTTTTATTTATACAGAAGTAAATTATAATTTAAGCCAAGATTTCAAAGTCGCTTACAATTTTTTTGTATTCCTCTTATAGAACAATGCTTCTTCTGCTTTATCCTCATCCAGTCATAATCATCTGTTGTCGTCTTCGGCTAAAGATCTGTCACCAAATTTGATCGACCTCAATTCCGAGGTCACCTTTCCTGATCCATTTGCAAAGATACCTTGTCCAGGTGCGGTGACATTTGATAACTACTGTACAAGTGTATTACACTACTCTCAGTATTGTGCAAGATGAATTTTTTTCATCTAGATAATGCAGATGAGATGATGGAGCTAGTTTTCATTCAGATTATAGATGAAAGATGACGAATATTTCTTTATAAATTTTGATTAATTTTTCTAACGGAATTGACAAGTTACTTGTCTTGAGTGAAGAAAGCGAGGGAAGAATTTTTAATGAAAATTGAGGCATTTTTCTAATGGATTTGATCCTTGTTCAATGATTTTGTTCTTCTACAAAGTCCATGTATTTTATAAGCCCATGTTTTAAATAATTTTCTTTACATTCTTTTTTACTTATTTACCCAATTTTAAGATCATCTCATCTTTCATGATATTTTTGGGTACAGCACTAGAGCTGCATCTAGATTTACAAGATAATATATGACTTGACTGTCATCTAAATATGTGCTTAGTTTAAATCCCGAGTCATCTAGATGAGGATGAAATTTCGCGATATCCAGATGATTTCATCTAGATACAGCACTACTGTATACAACCGTACATGAATGACTAAAATTCTCGTTTGATCCGCAGAATATGCAAATGATTCCGTTTGCAACACAAACACGGCAACTTTACCATTGAGCGGTGTCACATTGCTCGACACGTACAGTCCTCGAGAGTTATCCATGCAGAATGATCCGTTCGACATGCGTAAGAAATTCTTACAATTTAGCGATTTCTATGAGTATTTTGCATATCATCTTGTAATGTTTTTCGTTCTATCTCTGTGTTTTCAGAACCGTTTGAGGCCAGCCTTCTTCCGGCCCCAACGTGTCATCCACAACCTTTGAAGTCGAAGGTAGAACTGCCTCATTTCCTTTTTTTTTTTTTTGCATAACTGTGAATGAATCCACTGATTAGGAAAATGATTTTAAAAATTTAAGGACTCAATTCGCTAATGTTAATTTGAAATGTGAATCATTCATACAAATTTTGTTCTGACAACAAAAAACATGAAATGTTATTATTATTTCCCTTAGGCTGGTATCACTAGCGGTTATAACGCGATTCTCCAGAGTGACTCGACTCGACTGAATCTCGAGTCACTCTGGAGAACGAAACTCTGTTCACTAGGCGGTTTAAGCTGTTCGAATAGCGGTGGATAGCCAACTCGACTCACACTCGAGTCAGACTATTTTGAGAATGCTGGAGAACTGTTGGAGAATCGCTGGCTAGTGATACCAGCCTTAGTCTTTTGAGAAAAGAACAAATAACAATTCATTATATGACAAAAAAGAGTATAAAAAAAAGAGTATTAAATTCTGTTCTTAATTGCTCTTGATATTTCTTTTGTACTTTCTCAAACATTGTACGTGCTACAAACATTACAAGATCAGTTTCATAATCAGCGGACCAAAAGCTACAAGGAACACCTAGCTCCGCATAAAAATCGAAATCAGTCTTGCATAACATTTATAATGAAAATTTAATCAAACCTCGAAAAACATAACTAACCTTTCATTTTAAGGTTTGTCCTAAAAATGAAAATTGTATATTAATTTATTGTAGTTAACGCTACTCGCGAGCATACAAAATCTCCACAAAGAGGACTGGTTCCACGGCCCTATAAGCCGAAGAGAAGCTGAATTGCTGCTGCTACATGACGGAGAGTTTCTGGTTCGCGTCAGCCTTGGATCTCCCGATCAGTACGTCCTCACCGGAATGCAAGGCGGCACGAAAAAGCACTTGCTTTTGGTCGATCCCGAGGGAGTGGTAAGTCATACAAACTCAAATCCGTTACAACCTCAAATATTAACGAGTTGAATCCCACGCGGAAAGGAAATATGTTTGAAACATATTGCATAAGTATGGCATACACCACCTACCTTTGTATATGGCAATATACTTAGAATATATTTGCTAAATATTATGCAAAAATATATTTTCATCACAAATATTTAAAATATATGACAAAACTCAAAATATATGGTTCAATAATCAATATATGCCATTATATACATGTATTCAACTTGATTTACCATATATTTGGCATATACAAATGGTATAGTCCCAGTTTCGAATATTTCCAGTCTTACACGGTATTTCCTAAATATTTCTCCATACAGTATATATTTTTTTTATATCTAAAATAGATTTGATTTCCGTGTGGGATTTTAACAAAAAATAAATCCAAACGATTTTGCAGGTACGAACCAAGGACAAAACTTTCGAAAGTGTGGTTCACCTGGTCAACTATCACCGTAATAACGGGCTACCGATCATATCCGCTGAAAGTGCCTTGATCTTACGTCATCCTGTGCCAAAACGAAATTGCTGAACCCACGGTTTTCTTTTCATAGTATGCCCCTCTCCCTCACCATACTCTTATTCCCCTCGATATGCTTTCCACATTAATCTTAACCTTGTTGTGCCAATGACCGTTTATGCACTAGGCTTAGTAAATGAAACGTTTTCGTTTTAACGTCATATGAACGCAGCATGATAATTATAAACGGTTTCCACAACAATAAATTACCATGGTAGTCAATCAAAAAACCCGCACTATTTACAAAATCTAAAAGTTTGTCGTCTTAATGTGCGTATTATAAGCTGCCTAAGGTATTTAAATATTATGGTTCTTACCACTCGATGGAAACAAAAAATACTTTTTGTCAATGCTAAACCATGACCACGTGCAATAAGCCTCATGTTGCATAAAATAATTGTTCGAGCGAGCGAGGAACCAATAGCAGACTCAAATCAACTCACCTTCGTCCGTCAGTCCTGTCATAGACTTGTATGGGCAGTCATCAAAATCAATAAATCATTAAAAAAAGTGTAGACGTCTTATAAGCGCTTCCATATGTTTCATTATGCATGATCGAGTGAGACTAAGGCCGTGTGTAAATTAGAGCAACATACATGCAATATACGCGCAACATGCAACATGCAACAAATTTATCACGCAACGTTCATAGTGCGAGATAAATTTGTTGCATGTTGCGCGTGTTTTGCGTATATGTTAACTCTAATTTGCGCACGGTCTAAGAACATGCATAGTAATAAATGTCCGAGCGAGACTACGCAATTAGGTTTTATACTAATAACTTGTCTGAACGATTAAAGAATAACTTCAACGAAAATCTATGGGGCCCACCGAGGTCCCATGCAACACCTTGTAGTCTATTGGACCACCACTCACCAGGGGTCCATGTAACACCATGTGAAGTCTATTAGGTCACCACTCACGAGAATTCCAATGTAACACCATGTAAAGTTCATGGGGGCATGTATCAGGGGCGTCACCACTCACTAGAAGTCCCATTAAGTGACACCATTTAGTCTATGGAGGTCACCGGTTGTCCCAGTAATATGTAGTCTATGAGATCACCAGAGGTCCCATGTGACAACATCAAAAGTCTATGGGGGTCACCAGACGTCCCATGTAACACCAAGTAAACTACGAACTCCATGTGTCAGCCAGTTCTTTTAATTATATCATACTCGCTCGAACTTTTATTAGTTTGTGTACTAATAGCCTAGTTAAAATTATCTGCGAATTAAAGAGGTCGAATAAACGGTCCATTTTAGAAATGCTAACAGCGATTGTGCTAGTAGCACGATTTAACTATGCACGTGGGGCGCTACACGAGCTATTCTCGATTGGACTATTACAGTGTAGTTGCACTACACGCTGGTAGCCTAGTAAACTTATTCAGACAAAAGGCAACACTCACCAAGTGACTGGTAAATATATTAAGCCTAGCTGAAACCCACCTTCTGTCGTTCTGTTATTCTGTAAATAAATGCTTTTTAACGTGACAACCAGAAAAAGAAAATAAAAGAAAAAAATTAATAATTAAGCGACGCATAAGTAAATAGATTTCTACTCATGAGCGATTCATTGAATAAATCAAATGTTTATTATTTAAGGTCTCAAGAGTACAGAAATAATTCATTATTAAGCTTATTTAATTTATTTTTTCAAGAGCTTTGCTGCCACTTGTTTATTTTTCCGGAACATGACGACTGCAGGTTTTTTGATCGGCGATCTAATTTTCTTGTCAATGTTTTCGAAGGAATCAGCACTTCCAACGTTGTCTTGTTTGGACGCAAAAACCTCGATATCGCTTTCTTTTTTGCCTTTTAAAAAGAGCAAACTTAGGTTAAATGATCGCTAAATATGAGACTGCGACGTGTTTCACCTTTGTTTTCCATTCTTTCTGGGCAGTTCGAGAACAAATGCTGCGTCGATCCGCATCCATTGCACGATCCGCCGTTCACGTAGATTCCACTTGCGTTTAGCGGACATCGGGAACTCAAATGACCCTTCTTTAGACAGACGAAGCATGTTGCAAATGGCCAAGAATCTACATACAACAGTGAATTCATCTCCTGAAAACTTGCTCATTGAGATTCACGTAAATATGAAACTGTCTTTTCTTAACTATCATAACTTCAAAATAAATTATTTCCAAATTTAAATTAACTACTTTAAGTTAATTTAACTTTAAGACATTCATTCAAACAATTTCAATTTGTATATTTTTTTAGCTTCGATTTTAGTTTGTTTAGTTTGTTCTAACTTAATTATATAAGGCGACGGGTCCATCGCCTTGTTGTCGGGCGACTCTGCCCACTCCTATCTCAAGGACTAAGCCAAAGTCCCTCTCAGTGAGATCAGAGCGGTTTAAGCCTCGCTGCATGCCCCGCCCCTTTAAGTCTACCGCTATTAAAGAATAAAAATAAAAAAGAGAAGATAATGAAATGATTTTAAATGCTTTCTTATAATTTATTGAGTGGCCTAATAGTAAAAATGAATCCACTAATATGCCAAATCAATAAAATGAATAAATAGTCAGTATAAATAATAAATTATTTTTAAAATTTATGTTTTATTAATTATTAGAAGTTAACCTTGATTTCGATTCTTGCATTTTGAACTAATATGTTCAGTCGATCCACACTTGTAGCAGACGGTAACATTCTCGCTCTCTTTTATGTTTGGACATTCGGCGAGCTTATGACCTACTTTGCGACACCCATAACACTGGTCCTGGTAAGAGAAAGTTAAGGAGTAGAGTGCGTGCGGTTGGGCATGTTTAGTGTTTTAGCCGGTATTTTATCGCAACCCATAATTGGGCGTAAGCCTGCCGCAGTGTCACTATGGTAATACTCTGGGTCCAGGTTTTGGCGTGCTATCGGCTAAAACACTAAAAACATAGCGTAGGCCTATGCGCCGTACCTGTGGGTCTTAGGTCGTCGCAAATTAGAGCAACATTCAAGCAACATGCAACGTCATGATCGTACCATAGCTTCTATGTTGCGCGTATGTTGCTCTAATTTGCGCACGGCCTTAGGGCAGATTCGAAAGGCAGTAATTTTGCTTGCGCTTATGATACAAATCGCTAATCGGAACTCTACTCAGGAAGGACAGAATAATCCAAAAAACCTTGTTTTGTGCTTGGAGAAAACGGTTGGTTGATTGACATTCGCTGCGCTTATGGCCTTCCTGATGGCAGCCAAAACATGTGATCTGCAAAAAAAAAAAAAAAATTGATTAGATAACCTTGACCTTTAAAACGGTTGTTACGTACACTTTTTCCTGTGGGCCAGGAGACGTCACGCTTTGAAGACAAGCTTTTTCCTGTTGTAAGTTTCTTCTTAATTTGTGGACAACGATTATACTTGTGGCTCTTTTCCTTGCAGATCAAGCAACTAGCAAAGGGCATCTCTAGTAAAGGCCAAAATTTGAAGTTAAAAAATAGGACACACGCTCGTGCAAAAAAAAAAAAGAGGAATACGGATCGAAACTTAACCTTTATTAGGAGTTGGGCAATTTCTGCTTTTATGTCCACACGAACCACACGAAAAACAAACTGGGACTTTCTCGTTCTCGTCCAATTCAGGGCAGGCGGTGAGATGGTGTCCGTTTTTACCACATATGTAGCAATTCATACGTATCTTAGCGAAAAAAAGAAGCTGTTAACGCTAGTTAAAATTAAAAATAGCTCGCATAAAAAATATAGGCTACATTAGGCATTGAAGAAATACCTTGGAAGCTTCTTGGTGTTCGGAAATCCTTTCAGGAACTTGAGGATAAAATAGTAAATAATTTATTTAATAGGCCCAATTGTAAGCGTGTATCATGGTACACTTTAGTGTACGTCTAAATGGTGTAATAAATGCCACAGACCTTTATGGCTTATTGCAGAGTAATCTTTCTAAATGTAATCATAATTGAAATTCTATTTCCAACTATCTAAGAAATATATGGAAATTAATGTAACAAAAGACCTTTGGGTGGCACAGATTCATCCAACTTAAGAATGTATTCATCTTCATTCACTATTCAATTTTAAATTTATAAAAAAAAATGAGGAATAATTAATTAAGATGAAATATGAAAAATGGTTTGAAATTTGCTGTAACCTTTGAGCTTCTTTGAGACGACTTGAACTGAAGAGTCGTTCTTCCGTTTGTCACTTTCGTCACCCTCTTTGTCTTCGTTTTCAATTTTCTTCCTCCCTTTCTTGTTCTTCGCTAGGTTTTTCTTCAACAGACATTTCTTCTTTAGTGCTGGACATCGTAAGTAAATTTATTAAAATTGCATACATTAGCGACTTGCTAATTAGTTACTGATTGACATTTGAGCAAATTTAATCACATAAAAAATCATTAATTTTTTTGTCTACGTTTTTTCATTTTCTTGGCTGGCACATCAGCAGTTGCTGAATCCCCCATCGTCTTCACAGCTTTCACTACAACTTCCATTTCTTTAGCTGTTCCTATATTTAAATTGGTATTGAAGCATAACTGCATAAGTTAGTTAAAATCTATAGATTATTGGATCTACATTTACAATGTAACAAATTAATTATTTAAAATTATTTCGCCTCAAACCTTTCTGTTCCTTAATTGTTGTCTGTACAATTGTCCCAACTTTTTCAACCGTGGTCAATTTGGTCGCCTGTTCTTTCATCAAGGCTACCAACTTCTTCTTGGTGACTACGATATGAAGACACAGTTTTTATGCACAGACGGACATTTTAAATCAACCTATAAAAGTACGGTACGTAAGTCCGGCTTAGGGCCATCAGCAGGATTTATAAGCGGGCTTTATATTGGCAGTGTACATTCTACTGCATACGTACCCTTAAGCGATTTCTTATTGACTCGAGCTTTCAGTCCTTTCTCAATTGGTTTCTTTTTCAGACCCTTCGGTTCAGTATGTGCGCTAGGTGCAGATTGATTCTTCGCCTTCAACTTTAATCTCCTCATTTTGCTTGCAGGTGAGTTATTAGCGTTATCAAATAGCACTAGATCAATTTATACAGAGGTTAGCTATTTATTGCTGTTACAATAAATTTGATACATTTATTATCTTGTACTTTTAATATTCGTCTGCCTGACCATGGGGATGTGTATTGACACCGTTGAATTCAGACTTTTCTTCCCGATAGGCAAAAAACAAAGAGAACAAATTTGATAAATTTGTTATTGACCTTAGTTATTTTTGACAATTTTTACGATTCTTTTACATGGGCGTTAATTGGTGCATGCTTTTTACACTATATGCTTGTCAAGTTTTTCAAGTTATAAAATATCTGTAAGCCTAGGCCCTAACTGTTAGGCCCTACGGACTCAAACTAAAAGTTAACTGAATTTCTAGTCGGCCTAATTAACAACTAGGCCTACTAGAAATTTAATGAGGTAACCGTTTGTAGAAATTTGAAAAAAATAAAATGGGGATACGGATACCTCATACCTCTGATGGGTGAGAGGAATATTTTTGCACCCTAGGAGAAATCCCTCCCGGTTCACCACCTCGTGATGGTAACAACTTAATTAACTACGGTACCGGTAACATTTATAAAAAGGGAGTGCCTGTAGCACACTAGCTGCTCTAGCACAAAGTAGAAGGTAGGCTACGGTACTCTAGCGCCAACAATGTTATGCCATAATTTGTACCGGGTAGTTAAGTATTTTGTGTTCTCCCTCGTACGAAATAATTATTTGTATTAGGCCTATTATACGGTATCAAGTAATAATTACTATTAATTAGTTAATTTTAAGCAAACTAAATCAAAAATTTGATCGAAACACGTTTTACAAAAACTAACCTGGGGGCAGCCATGTTTTAAACATCGATTGACTTAATCAGCTTATCGATAGTTCGATACGATATTCATACTATCTACTCATCAAGGATCCTTGTACTCATCATGCTTCTCATACTAATCTCTGTGATACCACAGTATAGAGAAGAAATCATTGCAATCAATTTAACTAATAATTAACAAATTAACTAACTATTCAACTTAAATCAGAGCTCAGATACATGAGGAGCTAACACCGATGTTAGCCACACCGATGAGTTTTTCACGGAGCTTCCGAATGCCCACGCTGTGAATTCTAACGCTAACGATCGATTTTATCAAGATAACGATGATAATTTCCGTTAACTCCAGAAAAAAACGACCATTGACCAAAGAAAATAATAGTATGGCTTAATTATCATCGATAAAACAGATCGGCATCCTGAGAAAACGAAAAGTAAAATTATAACATGCAGTCATGCACCATGGCCATTCGGAAGCTCCGAATGATAGAATGAGTCTGCAACAAGGCTGGGAATGCTTGGCGGGGAATTCAAGTTTCAATTTGCCATCTCAAGCTAAAACCGTGGCTACGCCACTGTGTACACACTACGAGGGCCCTGTTAAAATCCTCTAGTCTGATTGGTCCAAATTTAAACCAATTAAGACGAGTAGGCTAGATTAAGCATTCACTTAACTTAGGTAGTTTAATAACCGTTCAATTTTAAATTAGCCTAGGCTTTGGCTGAATCAATTACATATCTATATGGTCAAGAGTCTCAAAAGACTCATTGCAGCATATGTCAATGATAGTCAATCTTCAACAATTTCTTGTTGGGCTCAAACAGAGCGTATTGATCATTTATACACGTTTGCGCTTTGCGGTCTAAAAACATGTCTATCAGATTTCACGAATTTCACTTAAAAATAGTTAAAATAAAGATAACCGATTGTGTAAAGGTCCCTACCAGAAGAAAACTCACTCAAATTGACTCCAATTAATTACGAAACTTTATAAATTTATTATACACGGTGCGTATCAGCCGACAGAATTTTTAAGTAAAAAAAAGCCCCCAAAATTATCACATCCCCTTTAACGCATGTACCTGTAGCGGTTAGCTGCAACACGTCTTGGTCGCTTTGCTGTGAACTGATTACACTAAATATTAGGCAATGAGCGTCGTAAGAGTTTAAATTGTGTTTGCAATGGGAGCCCCCTTTAAGTCCACTTTCAAGGCCTCATCAATCGGCCGATTCCTCGCGCAGATTCTTGCGGATCTTGAGCAACTGCGTCGTCTTCTCCAGGCCGAGGACATTGCGGTGCGTGGTCCACGCGCGTCCATAGGCGGCCAGCATTTCCTCCGACGTGGCCGAGCTGGCCAGGCAGCAGTTGAGCTTGTAGAAGAAGGCGCAGAAGCCGGCAGGCAGTTTGCGCGCCTTCACCGTCTTGGCGTCCATCAGCTTCCACCAGTTGGCCACCGAGAACTGCTTGACGATACTGGCAGCGAACAGAGTCTTCGGAAACAGTTCCTCGTCCTCGATGCGGAAGGCGAGCACAAAGGGCAGGAAGTCGGGCTTCCGACCAGCGAGCCATTGCTCGGCGTCCTCTTCGTGCTTGGTGGTCAGGTGGCGCCCTCTGAAGCGCGGGTCCATCATGTAGGCTAGCAGGTGGAACGGCTCGATGGCCCGCTCGAAGTGGATCTCCAGCTCGGTCCTGTAGGGCTGCAGGTCGGCCTGCTGAAGCAGCTCGAACCAGACGTCGACTCCCGTGGACAGCGTGGCGCGCTCGGTTCGGAAGCGCTCGATGGCCGTCGAGATGATGCCGACCTGCTTGTGCAGACGCTGAGCCTGCGGCTGGATGCCCGAGTTGCAAAGGACGTTAGCCACTCCCGGGTCGAATTGCGCAGCGTGCTCGACTCTGATCTCCTCGTAGATGGGCAGGTTGTCCACGAACGAGCGGAGGCACTCCACTTGGCCCGTCAGTCTGGCACCGCCATTTGTGAGCGGCATCGAGCCGCCTTTCTCGAGCAGCCACAGCAGAACGGCGGCATCCTGGCTGAAGTACTCCTGCACCTGAGCGACGAGCATCATGGCCGTCTGGGATAACAGCACCGCCTGCACGGTGCTCAGGTGGTAGGCGGAGCAACCGTAGACGAGCAGGTCGGCGTGCGCCGCCAGCAGCAGGTCCCTGATCCGTTCCAGCTCGCTGCTCTCAGCGTCGCAGCAGACGGCGAAGACGTCCTGGTCCAAAACGCTTCGGACACGAGCGATCGCGTCGATGGCCAATTGGCCGCAGTGAGTGGCCGTCTTGAGCAGCGGAATCGAGTCGGCCGCGCTCATCAGGCAGCTGTTGGTGCCGTTGCTGATGACAGTGCACGTCATGAGTCCCGGGTCCTTGCGACCGCTCGAGAAGCCGTCCATGACGAGCGTCAAGATGGCGGACTTGGAGCTGACCTTGAACTTCTCGTCCATCTCCTGAGCGAGCGACTCGAGCAAGTAGCCGCAGAGCTGCGTGCGGTTCGGCGGCCGGTAGCCGGGATGCAGCGCGTCCACCATGGCCCGGAACTCCTTGCTCTCGGCGACGTCGAAGGACTCGAGGTCGTTGGCGAAGATGAAGCGGGCCACGCGCTCGTCCAACAGCCTTCGGCGAGTGTCTGCCATCTTGACGGCCAGCTTGAGGTCGGATCTCACCGTTTCCACGGTGGACACCGTTTTGGCGGGCAGAATCAGGGGGGCGTCACTCGTTCGCGCCAATTTGACGGAGTCATCTTTAGCTAGAGACGATGACGACGCGCCGCTCGTTCCAGCTAGTGGCTCGGAAGAAAGCTTGTCCGACTTTCGCTTTATCGGGCGGGTCTTAAGCTTGGACAATCTCGCAGAATGCGATTCGTCGACGGCAATGGCGCCAGCGTCGGGAGCGGAACTCCTCCGCTCGTCGCAATTAGACAGGTGAGAGCGAATTCGCTCGATTTTATTGGACAGCTGAGCGCCGCAGTACGAGCACAGCACTTTCGACGAGTTCTCGATTATCAACACCTCCGTCCACTCCGACGCTTTCAAGCGGCTTTTGGGCATGGTGAAATCGGCAGCACCCGCTTTGTGAGCGGTAGGTCCAGCCAAGGTGCCGATGCGACGACTGGACCGTTTAAACATGCCTAGAGAAGACAAGAAAACAAACGAATATTCAAGAACCTACTAATAATTGCAAATTGTCCCTTTGCGCATAGGGCTCAAAGTGAGCGACAACATGGATTATAGCAATGGGTACCCGAGCGCAAGTTAACCCACATTGACGCACTCCATAAGCATGCATGGACCCATGCTTAAATAAGAGCCGCGCATACATGCGATCCTCGACTCATACATAATTTAACGGATCGGACCCATGCATGAATAAAGAGCCATGCATGTATGGGAACCATGCACAATTCCAATAATTGCATACATGGGACGCATTGGGGCCCATGTTGTCTTCTGGCTGTGTTTACTTTTATTTTAAACATTAGGAGAGCGAAATTGCTAAACATAATTGCCCAATTATGTAGGCCTACATGTGTTACGTAATTCTGCCCGGGCAAAGTGGGGAAAAATGCAACAGGCCTTTCGCTTTGAAACGATAAACCGCTTGTTTGCTAATTGAATGAACCTAACACAAGGCCTTTGATATTTAGAATAGCGTAATGAAAATAACGCTACTCTGACGCTTAAAATGCCGCATCTGCAAAGGCAGCGATTTTGCGTGCGATTTCGAGCCAAATCGCACACAAAATCGGTAGGCCTACCTTGCGAATCCGGCTGCTGGTTACCCTGGTTTCACACTAACGACAATTTGCAACGACGGACGACGGACGACAGGACGACGGAAGTTGTCACTTACGT
>JAQIYI010000900.1:0-14643 GCA_034700265.1 Polyzonium germanicum | reverse complement strand
TAAAATAAATTTACAATTTATTAAAATAAATTTACAATTTATTAAAATAAATTTACAATTTATTAAAAAAATAAATAAAAGCAAGGGAAACTCACTGAGGTTGTCGCAGTGGCTGTGTGCGGGCGACCGGACGCCCAGACGCCGTCTGATGACCTCTCTGTCTTCGTGGTCGTCGTCCACGTCCAAGAGGACATCGTCGTCGTCGTCGTCCTCGACGTCTTCGTCAACGTCCTCGTCTTCGTCTTCCACGCCCTGCCGTCTCTGCTGATGGTGAACTTGCTGCTGCTGCTGATGGACGGCATTGGCCAGCTCGTGACCATGGAAATGGTGTTGAGGATGTTGCAGCAACTGCTGCTGATGATGATGATGATGTCCGTGCTGCTGCAGCTGCAGGAGCTGATGGTAGTGCTGTAGGTATTGGTAGGAGTGGGGCGACGGAACGAAGCTGGCGGCCGTCAGCTGCGACGTCAGGCCGGCAACGCCAGAGCCGCTGCCGCCACCAGCGATGAAAGGCCGATGATCGTTCAGGATGTCGCGAATCAGGAATTTCGGATGCGAATTTGTCGCCGCCGCCGTCGTGGAGCCGGAAGGACTGCCGTCGCTGGCTGCGGCAGACGCAGAAGCGACTTCGCCGCTCTTGCTTTTCTTCCTGCGGTGGTGCTTGAAGCGGGGCGCCGCCGACGTCTTGCTTCCTGCTCGGTTGTCGCCGTCGTCGTCTTCGTCTTCCACGGCCACTTCGTCCTCCCGCAACCGTCCTCCGCCGGGCGGTTGGCCCGCCGCTACTTGGTCGTCACCGGCCGCTCTGAAATAGTCCTTGTCCGACGTAGAGTTGGACGTGACGACGGTCATGAGCAGGCCGCGCTGATCCACCGCGCTGTCCACGGTCATCGCCGCCTCTTAATTCTTCGTCCGGCCTGTGTCGCGACTTCGGAAGTCGAAACGTGCTCAAGCAAGTCGGCCTTTCTCCCCTGCACGACTAATTTATGGTCGTCGAGGGCTGATTGCGCAGCGGAGTGAGTGAAGCCACTCGCGCTTGATGCCGGGCGAGAATGAAGTCGGGGGCTCGGAGGGCGCAGCCGTGGCAGCAGGGAAGGCCTCGAAGAAGGCTCGGCGCACTCGAGCAGAGTCAGCCTCAGCCAATCGCTCGCCAGCCCGGCTGTTCAGCCCCACTTAAAAGCTTCAATGAGGATCACGATTTCCACGCGGGCTGCGGAGAAAGCGCGGCTTTCACAGTGGGCCATAATCGCCATTCATGCGGTGCGGGCCTATAGGATCCTGAGGAAATCTCACCCAGTCTTCAGTTCAGACCTCTCTGCCCGAGGGCACAAGTCCCCGGCTTTTTATTTGACTAGCGAGCGAAGCGAGACGTAAAAAGAGCCACTTCGTCATGCAAAATCCGTCATTTTAGGGCAAGGTCATTTACGCCGCCGACCCTAATTGTGCGCTCACTGATCGCTTCGCTCGCTCGGCTCCTCGCCGGACATAAACGCGTTTCATCTGACGCAAAATTGGACTTATTCTGACGTCACATTCCGCGTCAAGCGAGTGAGTAACGTCGAAGTAACAATCTTAAAAGCATTAGTGATACAATCATAGAATAGCCAACATTTGTAGCCTATGTGTGACAACATAAATATGTGAAGAAACGCGTGCTGGTGCCGGCACCGATAACGACTACGCTTAGTGGACCCTGATGGGCTGCAATAAACGCAGGCCTTGCGGCCTCACAATTGTCCATTGTCACTAGAGCACCTGCTCGCCATGCAAAGCCCATTGTGACACAGCTAGTGCTCGTTACGCAATGCGCATGGACACGGTGGGACGCAAAAGAGACAACGCTTTTTCTAAACGTGGATGGACAAAACAAGTGGCTTTCAATTGCGGCGTCGGATCAATGCCACTTCGTGTCAATAAATTCTCAATGATGGCGTTGAAAGTGGCGCCGCGAGTGTTTGTCTTGTGTCAATTGCGCGCTTCTCTTCAATTGTCGTTGCCATTCAGCACTCCATCATCAAATGGCGAACAGACAAACAATAGTCACACTCGAAAAGCACCATTTCATATTTCATTATTGCTGGAGTTAATAATGGGCAGCGAGCGGCTCAGAGAGGGCGCAGCGCAAATACGACCAGCAGCGCCATCTAACAAGCTTTATCAGCCAAAATAATCCAAATTTCACTTTACAGAGAAGCCAAAAGTTTTACCACTTTCTACCTGTTTACCCCTAGACCCTTTATTAAACAAAATAAATAAAAGTAACCCCCAAACAATGGGAATACGGCCAGCAGAGGGCGCCACACAGGCCCAGAGTGAACTTAAAATCGACATTGAGCGCCTCGTCATAGCTATTCAGGGGGCGTGGCTTCCCTAGTTAAAGTTAACAAGAGACTAGTAGCACATATAGCACTAATGGTGACACCATTGCACGTGGCCGTGTGATGTCATTAAAGTGCGAACCAAACAGACAGCGGGTGACGTGCAAGTCTAGTCTGCTAATCGACATGCAACTATAACTAAATGGCTAACGATTATTCTAAACAAAAAATGTAATCGTCGACTCACCCATGGGTGCTAGCTGTTGAAGCGCTCAAGGGCTGAGAGGTCACGTGATTGTTGCAACAGGCGACCGGACGGAAGTCGCTCCTCGGTGGCGTGCACGCAGCTCCGCTCGGCCGAGACTAGGCCTGGCCCGCCGATACATTAAGTGGATGATGGCGTGGAAAAAAGCATTCTGCAATTTCCAAAGTAGGAAACAAAGAAAAAAATTAGGCCTAAAATGTAGAAAATCGCTCTCAGTTAACAAACGTTTATCACGCTAACTCAACGAGGCCACTTACATTTAGAGGAGAAAACAAAAAACTAAGTCTGGGCGCATGCGCAGTTCGATGAGTGCACGCCAATCATGATTCATGACGGCGAAAGGAACATGAAACAGCGAAGGGGAGAAACACAGGTACAGAAAACTAAACTAACTAATGAAATCTATACAAATTACGATAATTGACGGGGAATTTAAGTCCGCAAATTCACATGAAAAACGCATTAAACGTGGCACGCAAAACGGATGGGAGAAACAACAACAACAACAACAATCTCCCCTACTCGTGGCTGGGGAGCCCCCGGGGAGGGGAGGGCTGCTGTTAATCGACGTCGAGGGGTGTTTCTCGACTTAAGTAAAAGTTGGCGGACACAATTTTGCACCTAAACACGACTAACCAATTCATTGAGTCGGCCATTTTTTAATCCTCCGTCCCGGAAGTAGGTAATTTGGGCAATTACCAGGCTAGCGTGAAAGCGCGCTTCCCTCGAGCCCTCGGCCATGCTGTCCGCTCAGGAGCTGCTTTTATTTATTTTCTCTCGAAAATAAACGCCAGCGCATTAGAAAACGCGCATAGCAGAGGTCACCAGCTGGACAGCGCTACGTATAGGCCTAAGCGCAGTTGGCGCATGCGCACACAGGCGCAAAGGCAGAGGTCAACGAGTGTGACATGCACGCCGGCGCTAACAACAATCAAAGCGCATGTTTAGGAAATTAGGAGAAAAATAAACGCATAAAAACAAGGAGAACTATCGAAGCCTATAACCGGTGGCCATGTTTAATGCTAGAGTTAGCACAGGACGTAAGACTCGAGCGCTTCCCCGTCCAGCGTAAGAAGTGCGCATGCGCACGCTTTTCACTTTCTCACCCTGTACCTGTTTAAAATAAACAATTGGCCGGAATCTGGAGGCCATTATTATTTTATATGATTCCATTCAAGTTCAATTGACGCCATTTTCTTCGTACCGTAAGTCACAATCACGTGCATTATAAAGCGTTCTGACGTCAATAATAGCCATTTTTTTATCTTTTTTAAATATGAATTAAATGATTAATATAGCGCACGTGCATTTTAGCAGTTTGTTAAAGTTGACAGATGTGGCCACCAGAGGGGCGCTGCGCGTTCGGCGGGGACGCAATGCAGAGTGGCAAAGAAAAGGCAGGCAGGCCCTTGGCGAAGGCATAAATAGAGCGAAAACGGTAGAGGGCGCTGCGCGCAACCAATCAAGTTCAAAGATGGCTGAAGAATATGTGATTCCGCAGCTATTAACGAGCGATGAAGTGGAGTTGGGCGAATCGATGGAGCTCAATTGAATTGCATTCAGTAGCTGTTTGCCAATTTGGTTGCAGCGGCTAATGGCAAATTGGCAAAACGAACACAGAATCGACGTTCGCTGCTAGATATCAGCTTATTAAAGGCAATGAATCGCGGCGGCCACCGACAACAAAGAACGTGGCTGGAATGGCACTGCGCATGCGCATGCGCAGTGCGTAGAGCCCGGGCGGGACGGGAGGTCTAAAAGCTCCGGCATTAAGGAGATAATTTAGCATGGCGCACGCGGATAACACGCTGGATGCGATACATGCACGGCGGCGACGACGATGATGATGATGCGATGTCACTTCAAGTGAAGTGAAAATCGTCATCGCCGTCAGAGTGCGCGGGCGCACATAATGAGCTCTATTTGGGCGACGAGCGAAGCGGCGCTAATCCAATCACCAGTTGGATCACGTAATAATAATAATGTTCGCGAGTATTGCGACGCACGCGAGCGAGCATGGATCCGATGATAGGCAATGGGCCCTCGTCCGCTCTGTCCGTGTGAATGCACCGTCTACGCCGGCGCAAATTACGCGCGGCCTCTTGCCGGGATCGATGAGCCTCCGGAGGATTCAAAGCCGGGCCAATTTGCAGTGCACTTGTTTTTGATAAACTCTTTACCGAGAGTGACGTGTTCTCGCGGCGTGAATTATTCGTTCGGCGCACGAACGCTAAACCTGCGTAGAAGCCAGCGCTCGTCTCTACGAGGAAACCTTGAACGCGACTTGAGCCTGTCTCCACTCCATAGGATCTGCAGTGGAATTAGGAAAGGGAGTTTCAAGCCGCGTTCAAGTGGCCCAAAATAAAACCAATCCCATAGATCGCACGTGCGAAATCATTCACGTGCACGTGATGCACGTGCAACGTTTGGAGCTCATCATTTCCTTACGGCACGTGCATTCAATTGTTGCACGTGCTGTTTGGTAGCACCAATCGATCATTGCACGTGCCTTCAACGAATAGGTGACGTCAGAGGCGGACTTGCACTTGCAAGTGAGCGAGTGAAGCGAGTTTGCGGACATCGTGCTGCAAAGATGGCGACTCTGCGCAAAACACATTCCAATGGATGGAAAATAGATTGCGGAGGCAGAGAACATACGCTTCATGGATTTGGCATCCATTACGCTCCGATAGAACTCAAATTACGTATGTATGGGATTTCGGAGAAGATCTGGCGCGCAAACACCATTAGAGCAGGAAAAAGAGCGGCGACTAGGCCTAACGCCCATTCAATGGAAGGACCTAGGGACAGCCAGGCGCAGATCCTGCGAACAACTCCATTAACCGAGATTTGAAAGGGCCGACAGTTGGGCGTTTTTTTCACTTGAATGTCTCGAGATTATCATACGAGTGCGACATAAACAGCTCATCGCCGCTCTTTCGCGGCGCGAAAGTGCGCCTCTCACCTTTGAGCGTTACGTGCAAGAGTTTCACGCACACACAGGATAAGCTAGACGTAAAAGTCAACGAGTACGCTCGAGTATGACGCCATGAGCCAGAAAACTAGACGCCTTCGCGCTTCACAAATCATCGTCGTCGAACTTTAGCGTTCGCGATGAGCTTTTACGCGCACCTCATCTTGTCTACACACGCAAAATATGACGTCGTTCTGGGGATTCCTGCTGACACCACCGTTTTGAAAGGGCAAAATAGTGGGCAAAAGCAGACGACAAAGTAGGCCTATTTTCCAAGCTTAAGAGCAGCCTGAACTTGTAGGTTAAAACATAGGTTGAATAAACCTAAAATAACATAACGAAAATGATTTGCGATTCAATCAGAAGCATCATTCCCATTGCGCTATTCTGAAAGCTTTTATTCTTAAGTCCGTCGTCTGCTTTTGCCCACTTTTCCCTTTCCTTTTGTGAAGTGCAAGTGCACTCGCCTCCTGCGGCACAAGGACTCGTGCCAGCGTAAGCAGGTTCTATACACCATGTAAACCGGAAACGAGCGTCGTCTGCTATCCCCCATTAAAAGTAAACTTTGCTATTGAATCACTATTGAGCAGCCGCCATGAAAGGGGAACAGGGTAGTGCTTTAACATAAGAGCGCCGCAGCGTCCCTAGCGGCGAAATCATGAAGCTGATAAAACATGACATGGTCTATAGGTAGACTCGATGTCCTCGCTCGTGCTCACGGCAGCTTCAGTCTCGCCATAAAGCACTTTGGTAGCTTAAATCTTTAATGTGCCGTCATTTAAATACGTCTCGAGAAAGCCTGCAAGTGGGCGGCTGGCGGCGCAAAGGAGGACGTAAATCTCGACGTTTGACTCTTTCAAGCGAGCTGCTTTTTTCTCCTTCCGCTTGAACGTGAATAATGAAGTGACGACATGCGCGACATGCAGAATCGCAGTGGAAATATGCACGCAGGCTCCCACATTGATGGAAGACTTGAAAAATTCAATTTCGCCTCTCCATGCAGAGCACATATTCTGATGTCAGTTAATAGAGATCAAACAGCCCTCCTTGCATCCAATCCCAGGCGACCACCAACTTTCGAATTTGCTTTTCCTAGCAAAACGAGCGCAGTTTGAAAATAATTTCAAATGCAAATTTTTACCCAGAAAACAATTTACAAATTGCCTCAAAGCTTTAAAAGCTGCTATTTTTAAAAAAGAAATTCAAATCAAAAATCCTTTAGTTTTTTTTCCCTCTGCCTAATAAAATCTTCATTTTGTCCTCGAGTTTATTGGAAAGTTTCCAATCTTTAGAAAATCAATACGGTGTCTATAAATTGAGTCGCAGTGATGATTGCTTAAACGCTTAAAATCTGTAAAAGATAAATAGAAAAAAGTTTTTAAAATCTCGCCAGAATAAAGGAAAATGCTTTTGACGCAAATTATGCTTCAAAATTGCTCATCGCTTTGAAAAGGCAGAATTCAACCCTGAGATCCCAAATCTTCATTCTTCTCTATTAGAAGCCAGGTCTTCTTCTTCCACACAGGGGTTTGAACCCTTAGACCCCTGAATTGGATGGCACCATGGGGGTGACGGCCGTAGCCACTGCAACACTTGATAGAGCTCAGTGTTGAATATAAAGATATAAAATGTGACAATTTACTATTTATTGTGAGATTCCTTATGAGGTCCAAAACCCCATGTTGAGTCTATGGGGCTAACAGGAAGTTACCCGAAGCTCTATGTGGCCAGCCAGAAGTTGTCCGATACAGCATGTTAAGTCTTAAGGGCCACCTTTAAGTTGTCCAAAATTAACTTGTGTATTGGGCAAACCGGAAGTGGTCGGCAGACAGTGTTTTATTCAATAGGGTCAACATCAAACAGCTTCATCCAAAGTGAGTTTCGGTTGCATTGCATGAAAAAATGGCAGCCTAGTGACGTCATAGCGAACACTATCGTAGACAAAAATTCGAACACGTTAATTTCCTATATAATTGGTTTTTAATACTTAACATATTGTTATAATTCCTCTACTAATTTACAAATTCTTGTTCGTTAATTGCATACGCGGCCGTTGTACGGGACCTGAAAATCCCTTTACGGTGTAATAAAATATTATTATGATTATTAACACCGACGCACGCTAACAGGCTGCGCTGAGTCGCAAACGAAGCGCTGTTGTTAGTCTTGAGCAAATTAATCGCCGTCAGAATCGATGACTTTTTGCGCCTCAGCCACAACGAGATTAGGCCTAATAATGATGTTCGCAAGCTAGCATTATAAAAGGCAATGAAAAAGGGATTTAGAGTAACCTCGATCATCATCATCAGGATATGTGCGTGCGAGCGACGGATTAGAAGTGGAGAGTGGGTGGAGGGGCAAATATCCAAGATGGCGGCCATTCTGGACTAATATTAAAAGCGCTTCCTTTCGCTATTATTCAAAGTGGCGCTCGACGGAGAAACAGCGTGATTATTAGCCCTCCACAATGGTCGCCTTTTTGCGTCATAAATCACGAACGCATAATGTATCACATGTATCATGCGGCAGAATAATGCATTATTCGCGAGACAATAATAATGATACGCCATTATTATTCCAGAAGCTGGCGGCCATTAGAACCAGAAAAGTCGGAGGTCGAGTGGCGCCACCTGGCCATCGATCGCACCACCATCTGAATCATGAAACGTTCTCGGACAGTCGGACCAGTTTAAATGCGGTGACTAGCAGGCTAACTAGGCTAGTAGCGGGAAACGCAACTAGATGTCCGAATCGTTTAGGGGGCCCCCTTTACCGCAATGTCAGGTGAATATTTCATTGCACGAGCTCAACGTCCATGTGGGAATGGATGGACCAAGGCGTTCGTCACATGATGTGAGCCGACGGAAATTTCGGCAATACGTCAATATTGGATGCGTGGTAAGTGCACTGCCCCCCCCCCTCCGGTGGTAGCTGACCCAAGGGGGGGAAATAAGTTTGATAGCAAGACGATCGCTGACACAAAAGCGGATTAGGAAGGTTCGCGCCACACAAGCGCATTGTTGCAGGCCTATCTTGGTCATAAAAAATGCCTCGCTGCAACGTCAATGGGCTCGCCATTTGCATTTGTCGTCGCCACCTTTAGGCCCACTTCTCCCGCTAGAGTCGAACGGCATAGGCCTGCAATCCCCAATGGTTCGCTCTGCACGCCGCCTAAGCGGATTACGGATGGCCAACATAATAGAATTTTAGGCACTCAAGACCTCACCCAACTGCCGGCGATATAAAAACATTTCCAGAGTCATTATCCTTATTTTTCGACGATTATTGCCCCTGCAACACACAGACGAGTTGAAATCGATGCAGGGTTGCAGGTTGACAAACAAAACAGGCGACGACTTTAGTAGACGCAACGCAACGCGAATTAAAATCTTTGTTTTTAGAGTTGCAAAAGATGGAATTTTCAAACCAACACAGTCACAGGACTAGGGTGGCGAAAATCCCCCTGAACATGCAGGAATAAGCAGAAGACTAGTTGGAAGCAACAAAATATCCCACTTGAAAGACTGATTTTGTTCTAGGAAAATTACATTTACGCAAATTTCTCAAATAATAAAAATATACTAAAAATATTTGTCAAAACTGAAGCAATGCTCTCCGCCCTTAGCTGCCCAGTGGAAACCTTTCGGAAGAGCCTCCTAATCATGCAGGAATAAGCAGGCAGACAGTAGACGATCCAAAGGGATTTTAAGTATTTTTAAACATTTTAGTTAAAAGCCCTCCTGAAGGCGCCTCTTGTGTCGAGCGAAGCAAGCGCTAAATGCTCAAACGATAAAATACTTGTTAGATGGCGCTGATGGTCGGGCTTTCGCAGCGCCCTCTCTGAGAAATCATAAAAAGCGCCCGATTGAGCTTTTGGCGGGGGCCTAAAAGCTTAAACCCATTTGCACTTGGCGCTAACAACGGCGCTAACGGATGGCGTTGAATGGCGCCGGCTATTTCTCCTAATGGAGCGTTCTGCGACCAATGGCCATCGCACTCTCGCCCAACAATGGACCGTTATGGCTTCAGTGGCATTATGGGCGCGCTCGCACAGAAATTCGCTGAAATGGCGAACATGCGCGAATCGTCGTCCGACGTCGACGGTCGGCACTAGATCATTCGGTCCGCTGCTCTTCCGACTCGAGTGACGTCTCACGGCCGTATTTATGTGCCAGTCCATTAGGCCAGATTAGGCCTTTGCTGCACAATAGGCCTGCCTGCGAGTGGAGGCTTTCATTTTCTTCCTCTTTTGGCATTACAGAGAAAAACGTGAAAAGAGTCGCAAAGAGAAACCCATAAAACGAAACAATGAGTTGAGTGGCTAAGCCTAGGTGGCGCTGCAGGCAGTAAAACACGTCGCACGTAGTTAAACTGCTCGTAAATAGTACGCGGCGGCGGCAGCGTTCACATTTGCCACTTACACTGAGAACGTCAAGTGGACTTTTGAGTTTGAAAAGTGCTTTCGTTGCAGGACGTCTGAAAGTGGGGACTAAACGATTTCAGCGTTAATTATTATTATTATTATTATGGTTACACCAACAAAGGGACTTAGCGGGGCCGTGCAATTAAGACGTGACGTCAGGGCGCGAATGACGACATTGTGTTTCGGCTCGCGCGTATCTTAGCTTGCATTGAAATATCTTACTTGTACTGCTTACGCGCACAAACTGATTCGCGTTGTGCAATTTTTATCGCGCGACGCGACCAAACCCTTTGCGCAATGGAAATAGCACAACGCGAACCAGTCCGACAGTGACGTCAGTGGAGAGTAAAAACGCCCGCTTTTGTAATAGTGTCACGCGATGCAAATTGAAAAGCGCGCAACCGGAAACGATTGTTAAAAGCTCGCCGAAACGGATGTTACGTAAGCAGCCGCAGCAATAATAGTAATCATAAAATAAGCAGGAACATTTAAGCGATGCTTAGGCCGGACAGAGCCGCGCAGAAAGGCTTTTGAAAAGCTCATTGTTCTCGGCGCCTCGTTGTTGTTGTTGACACCCGGGCCCAGAGCAACAACGACGACGACGACGACGTTAATGGCCGCGCACAGGCACTGCACAGGCTCAAACGGATGGAAACGCTCGAGTGGCGCCCAAGAGGAAAAAGCCTTCATTTCCATAATCGCCCAAAATCGTGCCATTAATTACGGGAAGGGCGTGGATAATGTCCACGATTTAGACGCAACACTCGGAGAGCCTTACGGAGCGCACGCCAGTTCGCATTGAGCACTGTTGAGTGCCAGGCCATGCATGAGGCAATGGGGAGCCGCTCATGCTCACTTGAGTTGCGGATGGGAGGCCCACTTACAGAAACAACCCGCCCACAACAATGGACCTGTGTCTACACGCGACCCACTTACAACTCACAAATTAATATTTTAGGGTGGAAATCTGAACTGCAACTCGAAAACATTTCACTCAGTTTATTGAATGAGCTCACCGTTTCTGTTCATGTAAAAGCCAAATGAATGACGAAAAAGGCGAATAAGACTAATTAAATAATTAAATGCTACCTAGTTAATTAATGCTACGTAATTGCTCTCGGCTAACATAGCAATGAATTTGGAAAAATGACGTATTCCGAGCCTGTCTTGGGATTTTCTCAATTCGAGGCAGCATTAAAAGTGATTCCCGCCTACAGCGGTAAAGCCTATTTCACATGAGGCGAATTTTTGCTGCGAATTAATGGGCGAACCTGACAAGCGTGCAGCCACGAGCACGGTTAAAAGCACCAATAGGAAGCGCCTAACTTCCGCAGCCAGAGACGTGAACAACTGGTCACGTGGTTACGTGACCAACTGGTCCCGGTGCGAATGCTAGCGTGCACAAATTCAATGTGTGAATTTGAAGGCATGTGGTGACGTGTGGGATGAGGTCATTGAGGTGCAGACCGACAGGTCACAATATTACACCATGTAAACCGGAAATGAACGACGTCTGCTATCCGCCTTTTAAAGTTAACTTTGTCATTGAATGAACAGTGATCGAGCAGCCGCCATGAAAGGGAAACAGGGTCGCGATTTAACATGGAGCGCTGCAACAGCGCTTTGGTGAAAATGTGAAGCCTACGAAAATATTACATTGTGTATAGGGCGATAGTAGTTACATATTAGATAAAATAAAAACACAACATCCGCACCGGGAATTGAACTCGCGACCCGTGCTTTATACGAGTATATTGCTCGGTGTATTGTTTTTCATGTAAACAAACACACAAAAGCTGACCAATAAATGCATCAGATAGAAGTCGAGACACAACGCAGTGTTTACCGACACATGTATTTGGCCGTGTTTACACTGGGCAAGCGGGGCGGGGACCGCGGTGAATTAAAGTGAATTACTTTCCGAGGAAGAATTCGAGACGGAGACTGAAGAAGGAAAAATGGACAAAAGGAATCGGAATAAATAAATCGATTTCAATCGACATGACAATTGATCCGAAATTATAAGAAAAGCTCAATAGAAATCGCTCTTGATCTTATCTCATGGATGACTTGAAAAGATGAAATAATACGCATGGCGTCCTCCTTCGAGGATCGTTCTTGCGCGGGATGGCGCTACGGGCCCCAATGGCGTCAGCAGTCGAGCCATTACTCAAGAGCGCCCATCCACGATTAATGTTTGTTGTTTGTCTCGCTCCGAGAGCCAGTCTTTGACAATTGAGTTAAGAGTCGAGGCCTACTTGATTTCAACGTTAATTACTTATTAATTAGCGAGCGGCGGCGGGGGGGGGGCAATTAACCTCAGTGGCTAATGGCATTTGTCACTTAAGAGTCACGTACCCTCACAAGTGACGAAAATAATTATGCAAAAACGCGGCGCGAATACGATACGCGCTCGAGCACCCGCGATCATTAAAAAAGCTCGTGCGAACATTTCGATCGTGTAAACGTAATTATATGGAGGTCTCAGAAGTGCGTTGAGCTGCGCCTTCTCGTTGCATTTATTGTCGATCGTCGCTCTAGTGGAAACGAATTTGCATGGAAATAAAATGGACAAAAGAAGGCGAATAACATCCTAGCCGCCGCCATCTTGATTCTCATTAATTAACCACATTTGTTTAGGCCTTACAACAAACTTTCCAGAAAAGACTTTCTTAAAAGAACAAACCTACAAATTAAGAGAAAAACATATTTGCAAACGACGCCACTTCAAAGAATGATTTCTTTGAGAAGTCTTCAAATCAACGGAAAGTATTTGCGCTCAGGCCCCAAAGGCCACTGGAAGCGGCGCCGCCACCATTTTGATTTCGGAGAAAAACCTCGCGCCCCAATTTACATACAGCACGCAGACCTCCAGTGGTTACATTAATCCCAGATTTACATCTGTATCTTCTGACTTTTCTGGATAAATACAAATCCAAAGACAAATCCAGGATCCCCTCCCCTAGCCATAGCAGCTTTTGGAAACTAATAATGGCCTTAACCACTCGTTTATACATGAAACCAGGTACTACGCGATCATGCATCCTCTCAAGTGCCGTTGGACCAAGAGCCGCGGCCTGGTCGTACTTTTTTTCATCTGGCTGGTGGCCATCGGTCTCTCGAGCTCCTTGTTCGTCTACGGACAAGCCAAACGGATCTACTGGGACGGACGGTGGGAGTACGAGGTAGAATATCCCATTATTTGACATTTAAATTGTCCAAGCGAACGAGGACTAGTTACGATATTTAATTTAGTAGAGCCTAATAAATAATTTAATTTGGTAATAAACAATTTAATTTTAGTAATAATTAATTTAATTTAATACGAGCGTAATTCAATTTAATAATAAATAATTCAAATTATTAATTTAATTTAATAATAAATAATTCCATTTAACTAGGAGGACTAAAAGTACTAGCTAGAACAGTTGTCGGTCAATCCTTAGGCGACGTTTCTCGTGCGGACTTTTAGTAGTATTAGATGTAGATACTACTAGCCTAGTTAAATTACTAATTATTAAATTTATTTATTACTAAAAAAAGGTATTGAATTAAATTGGTGTTTATTTATTCGCACATTAGGCGAGGTTATTTGTTTATTTTAGCCCCATTTCCCAAAAACTAGATTTATTAAACAATTTACAGTAAACCCATCGAGACTAAAATAAATGTTTCTTTGCCCGCTTTAGTGCCGCGAGGACTGGCCAGAGCCGGAGCTGTACACGATCGGCGTGTTCATCGTGACTTTCGCATGGCCGCTTCTGGTGCTCGCCTTTTGCTACGTCTCGATTAGCTTCAAAATGTGGTAAATAGTCGCGCAGGCAGAAAACGCGTCAATCGTGCGCAATTTAATCTCCACTCGAGAGTGTCGAATTTATATCCCTTTGATGTCCACATATTTCATCTCGAATTTATTTTTATTTATTTTTGTGTTCGCAAGGAGGCATAAATCGCCCGCATCCAACATCAGCGACCAGCATCACTTGGCTGCCAAGCGAAAGGTGAGATTGATGGGGGGGGGGGCGAACAAACCGCCCACACCCTACAAGTTAATTTGACTCTGTCGTCTGACAATCTGTCCGTTTGAGAGTATTTTTTGCGAAACTCGATAAACCTATCTTAACGGTTCCGGCATTTTATCGCGCGCGCCGTCAAAAATAAATGCTCTGCGCGTCGAGTTAGGTGCCATCAGTGATTGCCCCACTTGCCCTTCCCCCCCTCACGCAGCTTTGGTGCGCTTTATTAGGTCATAGGCCTACTGCGTTCTCGCTAAAGATAAGCAAATAGTCCTTAGGGCCTACCATGCTGCATAATAAAGTGAAAACAGCCTAATCGATAGGCCCATCAAAATCTGAATATAAGCAATTTTTAGAAATACATCATTTCCAAATAAATAAGTAACTAATCTAGATAAAAAAACTAAAACGAGATTATAAATAAATAAACAATTTATATCAAACGAAATAGACCATTTGCGGCCGGAAATAAATTTCATGGAATTAACCAGCTAAATGATTAAATTGTGGTTTCAATCTCTTACATTTAAAAGGTGTAGTGCTTTATGCAAAACACTAGCCCCGGTTGAATAAGTTTTATTAGATTAACTCATTTAGCCAATTATGAATGAGTATTTGTTTGTCACGCTTAACATCTCTTTTTATGAAGC
>JAQIYI010000899.1:0-14652 GCA_034700265.1 Polyzonium germanicum | reverse complement strand
ACTCAAAACCTCTGAAGTCTGAACATAAGTAAAATATTGGCTGACACTTGGCTCGTTTATCCACTCAAGATAAGCTGCGCGGATGAATTTATATGCTCTATAACGCGACTTTCTATTTTATTTTTTTAAAAAGGCTTCACACACATGAAGGAAAGCACTATCACCGTATGAAACACCGTAGGCGTACGTTTAAATTCTAAGTAGGCTAGGCCTAAGTTTAGCCCGTTTTATCCTCGCCGATATTTTTTACAACGCGTACGTCTTCTCTGAAAACGCAAATATTTATTTACGATGGCGACTCGATGGGACCAAAATAGATGCCTGCATGATGAGGCGCTAACGCTTTTCTACTACGTACGGTAGGTTATATGTGTGAACGACTTAGGCGTATAAGCTGGTTTCACGCGAATTCGTCACGAACGTTCGTCGACGGAACGTGACCAATTTGGCAGCCGTCGACGACCAACGTACAGAGACGAATTCGTTGGTCCAAACAGTAGGCTTACCTTTCCATAAGCCGTCGGACAATTGCGCGGCTCCAGTCCAGGATCCTCGAGTTTGACGACGCCGATCCAGGCGGCTTTGCGGTACGTCTGATCGGCGCCGCTGCCGTGACCTGCACCGACACCTCCAACACCTTCGACAACGTCTTCCAAGACGACATCATCGTCTACGTCGTCATCATGGTCGTCGATGTCATCCTCGGCATACAAGTTATTGCACAGCGTGCGCGGATGCAACTGTCAAATGAATCCAAAGGGACACAAGCGTTATTTAGTAGCCTAATTTTAATTTTTTTATAAACGATTTTCATCAATTTCTATTGGCCCTTCTAAGATATTGATTGACCGAGCGACCGAAGATTTTTTTCTTTAGCAATATGACCTCTTTTTTAACACATGTAGCAGTTGTAGCTAAAATAGGCCCCTATAAATAAATAAAATCAATTTATACATTCGTCAATATTTTCTAAACGAATCCCCTTTCGATCCTGATAGGATCGATCCTTCCTTACTTTCTGTCCTTCCTTACTTTCTGTCATTTCTTACGTTCTGTCCTTCCTTACTTTCTGATAGGTAAAGACTTGGGTAAAAGTTTCAGCGTGAAGGCGGGCCCAGTCAGCTGTTCGCCAGCCCGGCAACGGGCTAAGCCTGAAAAAACAGGCTAAAAAGCGAACCGAGCCGCAGTCTTGAAGTCTTGCACCAGTGAACCGCGCGGTGCGGTTCCACGAGTGTGAGAAAGTGCGATTACGTGTAATACACGTCTTTCTCGAGCATACAATACGTGTATGCTTGAGAAAGACCGCAATGGATACAATGGCGAGAAGGCGAATAAGGCCTGCTGTAGAAGAATTGCCCAAAATTATAAAAAAAATCTAAATCTAGACCCTGACATTTTTTTCTCCCTCTTTTCTTTTCAATGCGGGAAGTCGGCGGAATGAAAGAAACTTGAGGAACCGCCAACGGAGCTAAAAGCCCCATAAAACATTAGAAATCGCGCCTCAAGAGGGCAAACCTTTCCATATGGCGCGCACAAGGCTTGTCGTAGATTGGGATCTTGTTGACGGCTTTTGCGCCATCAAACTGGTTTTCTTTTTATGGGGGGGGGGTTTTTTTTTTACTTTTTTTTCTCCTGGCTCAAGACTTATTTTGTAGCCCTTTGGAAATCCAGGAAATGCAGAGTGGCCCAGAGGAAGGCTGGTTCCCATTTGAACTCGAAAGCACAAGGCCTAAAGGGGAACAACAATTATTTTGACTATTTTTTTACTTATCGCCAATTTTGCGCATATCTTCGACGATTTTTCACTTTAATGTTCAATTATTTACTAAGAAATATAGGCTCCAATGAAATAAATTCGTTAATTCGTGGGATTTCCCCTTTAAGAGACTTCTTGCTTTGAAAGGATTGAAACGCAGATATATACACTCAGCTACGATACCCAAAGTATCGACATTTTCGGGTACGGTATCGAACATCACAAAAATGGTTGAAGAGGTAGTTCTTCCGTAGGCCTACTACGGTATTGATTTCTCCCTGGAAAGTTGAAATTTGGCGTGAATACGGTCGGGTCCGGTCTAAAGAGCTCGCTCACTCTTGGCTCCCTACGTTTAGGCCTCAACTCAAACCCCCTCCACCAAGCAAGCCCCGGCCAATCCAACCAATCTCAATGCCTCGAGAAACGCACATAAAGGGTTGATTGTTGGGCGCAAAAATAACCTATAGAAACAGTAGGCCTAGCGCCCGGGAAGGTCAATTGAATATTTCATGCGAAGGAGCTGGAGGGCCGTAAAATAATAATAAACATGCCGCCCTCCGACTGCGAACCAAGATGATCATCCTCAGAAAATCATCAGGAATTTCCGGAAGCTCCACTGGAGCTTGTAGAGATCAATTTTTACGGGAGTGTTGCAAACACACACACACATAGGTGATTCACGAAGTTTCACGTAGACGTAGCCTACATTAATTAAAGGGGTAGTCTCACTAGGCCTAGTTTCGCTTTTTCAAAATTGTTTCCTAAATAGAAATATTTCTCGTGATAATAAATTTGAAACGCAAATTACATTAGTCTACGAAGCGTACACGTAGCCTACCTTTTTAAAAATAAATTTTATACTGTAATCCTCATTTATTTTGTAAAGCGCTCGTAGAGCCCTCGATCACGTCACTGAGTTCAATTGGCTTACTAACTCAACGGGCATGACGCCGTTGATGGTACTGCCAGTACTGCTCTATCCTTACTGACGTATTTATCGTAGGGATACGCATCTAGGGATCCTACATGTAGGCCTAACCTTTGGAAATATCTGTAAATAATCATTAAACAACGAGGGCCTACCACATTGGAAAATAATCTGTTGGTAAAGAAATATTTTATTCAGTGATTTTTGATGTTTTTTTAGTAAGCCGGTTAAGACTGCAAGGTTCAAGGGCTGGAGCGTAAACGTGTGGCCAACTTCTTATCTTTGCATCTCTTTGCATCCAAATTTTTATATCGTCGCTTTTCTACTGTCCTTTTACATGGGTGCGTAAAATAAAACCAGCCAATCTAAGACTCGCTTTAGCTTTTACCATATGAACGCGCCATATTTAGGCCTAGAAACCACACAAAAGCCGATTTTAGGCCTTTATTTTTGTCCAATTTAATGCGCCAGCAACCGCGCCGCATGGATCAATAGAAAATGAACTGCTACTGAGTGACCTAGCACGGCCAGATGGCCACAAACACAAAGGGTGTAGGCCTTCGTACTTCATAGGCCTAATTGCATGCAAGAGATTGGGATAGAAACACCTTATGGCGGCACAGTTGTACATGGCATAAATAAGAGAAAATGCGATCAAATATGTAATAAAAATTAAAAATGAACCTTAGGTAGGCCTAATGAGTCTTTTTTCAAATTAAATTTTTGTTTCAAATTTTGTCGGCGTTAAAAATACATGCAATTTAATTAACTATTCGAATGTAAAAAGTCCAAAAAGATTGTTATTATTCCTTTAAGTGAAAGGACGAGCATAATAAGCAACAAAAAAACGTAAAAGGCTCGGCGATTAAAGAAAATAGATCTTTCTTTACTACAAACACCGAGAAACAACATTGTTCTTGTTGCGTTATTGAGAAACTTGGCGGCAAACCATAAAAGTTTTTTTCCTTCTTTCTTTTTCATTTTAGTGTTTTTTTGGGGCCTAAGCTAAGCGCCAAATAAAAAAAATATATGCCTACAACGGAAAGGAAAGGGAGAAAAAATGGTGAATAAAAATAGGCTTACGGTACAGTATAAAAGCTGCACGTCAAGAGAGATCTAGTCAAAGAAGGATGGCGTAATTGCGGCACTTCAAGAAAGCGTGTGTTTGTGCCCAAAGGTTTATGATAGGCCTGCCTGTACACTGTATGGGCCCTGCCTAATTCTAGGAGATTTATTCGCCATCCGCCATGACGTCTAATCTAACCGCCCGTCACAACAAACGCGAGCACACACGCAGCGAACTACTCCAAACTGAGAATTAACGAGCCAGAGCAGATGGGCTACTTTAGAACACGAGCTGGAATCGCATCAATCCGTGCTATTTTTCAAGACTGATTCAAGTTTGACTAAAGCCACGTTCAGAAGGCGATTTAAACTAAGGTTGGAATCGCTAACGAATTGTAAAGCTGTCTCGACTTGAAAAAATTCCAAGACATTTTCTCCATTCTCTCTGAATGGAAAAATGACGTCTGTCTTGGGATTTGTTCAAGTCGACAGTGATTCCAGCTTACCGTACATCTCGAGATTCAATTTGTGATCAGGTTTGGCCTACTGTAGGCCAAGGTAGGCTATAAAGGTCTAATATGGATTCTGGAACAAATGTTTCCTCATCTTTGAAAAATAAGCGAAGCTGTCAGGCACGTCAGCTTGAAGGCAAACATTTTCATGTAGCTTTCATCACGTACGTGTATAGGCCTACATGTAGAGATTGAAGAATTTGAGGCCTAGCGCCTAGGCGTTAGCTTGCGCAATTTCCGGACCATCGGCCCCACATTTTGTAGGGCCACACCGCATTTTGGCCAAAAAACATAATTTCTATTTAATTTGTATGCCTAAGCCTATATAGTTGTGACCTACATACCAAATTAGGCCTAGTATTTCATACCCTTCATACGATTAGTCATATGACTCGTCACTTGTGTATAATTGTCAGAATTGTGCTCAGAATTAGTGTGACTGTGTTCCTATAACCACGGACTTAAGCTTGTCTTATCTTACACTGTAGTGAGTGTATGCCTTCTCAAGACAGCGCTTTGCACAGCAGAAACTCAGAATTTCCATTCAATTCCATTATCGATCGCAAGTGTATTCTTACCGTACGATGCGTAATGGATCGATGCAAAAGGCCGACTTGAGTAAGTCGGCAAGCTCAAGCTTGTGGTTATAATGATACGGGCCTAATAAAGGCCGGAATGATTAATGCAAATCTCAGACCTGTCTCGAGGCAAGACAGCTTTAGTAAACTTCGGTTATAAAGGGAGATTAGGCCTAGTCAAAATTAGTTATCCGCATTCAGATAACTAATTTTGACGCAAGTCCCGATCGTATTATGCACTCAAGAATTTTGACAGTCCCTTCATAACCGGAAGTTGCTAAAGGTGTCTTAACTTTCCACTAGTGACACCGGCCTTACATGTAGGCCTAATATCTTCATAGCAAGGCCTAAACAATGGTCATCCCTAAACAATACCGCATTCTCGTAACTTATGCACAGTAACTTCGGTAAGTATTAAGTGGGGCACTGAAGAAGACCCCAATCTTCGTTTGACCTTTTGACCTTTGACTGATTTTGATGACGACCATCGAGGTGTCTCACCTGTATGATCTCGCCCGCAGCGCTGACTCGCACTGCGGAGAGCGAAAACTGGCCGTTGATTTCGTGAATCTTCTTGGCATTACGAGCGGTGGATGTCGTCGTTGATGACGACGACGGTCCTACCGCTGCTTCTGCGCCTCCATCTTCGACTCCAGCGATGCCGTAGTCTGACACAACGATTTCCAGTACTGCGGCTCTGTGTTGAGTTGTTTGAGCGGGCGACGTTCCATGGTCGCAAACAACAACGGCGGCTAAGCCTACGCAGAATGCGGCCAACACGTCGAGACGGGTCATGATCGCTTAAACTCGAAACCCGCGACCGCGAACAACAATTGGTCGCGGAAAATCATCGCGACAAACAAGACGAAAACAAATCGCACACGCGAAATTGCGAATCAAACGACGGACAAAAATTGAAACCTGGAAAAAAATATTGCGGAACAAAAACAAAACAAGCAAATCGATGCTGTGATTTGCATCGATGACGTCTATGTGTATCGATGTGGATCGATTCAGCTCCGGTCACTCCGAGCGCTCGGAGTATTCGGAGTAGATATTTTAACGTTAGGTTTTATGCAAAAATTAAAATCGGAGCACTCTGAGCAGAATCGATACCCTCTTTAAATAGCGTCGTCTGCTCCGGCTTTACGTCGTCTGCTGCTTCAATTTTGCGTCGTCGTCTGCATTTTTCGAGGTGAATTTTTCCACGATGCTGACGCGCTTTTTTCGAATTCGAACTGCAATTGTTTCTGTCCAATGTTGCGCTCGTAAATCGAGCAAGGTGGATTTGGGCGTCCACTTCAAGTACCCACTGAATCACGCCGCAATTGACGACGATAGGCGACGGTCGCAAGCGACGTCAAAACCGGCGACTGCCGACAGGCCCGACAAGCTGATTAGGCCTACGCATAACGTGAGCCAGCCCAACGCTACGACTCCGGTTACGAAAATCACAACGCCACGAGTGACCGACGATGCAGACACCGGAAAGAGCGGCTGGTTAGCAATAGGCTAGTGGCATGGAAAATAAAATAAAATATGGAATCACAACAAGTGACAATCACTTCGTGTAATGCAAGTCTCAGACCTCTGTCTCGAGTCAAGACAGCTTTAGCAACTTCCGGTTGTGACGGGAAAATACAGTCAAAATTCATGAGTGCTTAATATGATCGAGATGTCTGTGCAGAACGGCAGATGATAACTAATTTTCACTGTAGGCCTACGTATTCTCCCTTCATAACCGCGTAAGTTGCTGTCTTGCTGATCGAAGCTGTCTTGACTCGAGACTGGTCTTGAGATTGGCACCAGTGATTCCGCCTCCTAAGTAACATGCGTGAAATGAGTTCACGACGTGGCATGCTTTAACATGCATTATAGGCAAATACACGTCACACCTGCGTGCGAAGAATCACTATAGAGCAAGTCTCAGACCTGTCTCGATTCAAGACAGCTTTAGCAATTCCCTCCAGTTAGTAAGGGAGATTGGGCCTTCATTCAACATTAGTTATCATCAGCACGCGCCTCTCGATACGTCACGTACTAGTCTCGCTCATAGAGACGTCTAATTTAACTAATTATATAAAATTTATTTACGGTAATAATAATTTATAATTAATTCAATTTAATTTAAATCCGTTCGTAATTTTATTGAGTAGGTCGAGGCCTATATTGAGAAAGCCGGCCAAATACAAGAATGCGCTTAAGCGTAGCGGCGATGTCGATCGCACCTTCGAGAAACTGACCGGATGCGAAGTCCTCTTCGGCATCAGTCCGGTGACGCTCGCCTTGGAAGCCGGTCGTCGCACCATCCACCAGTTGTTCCTGAAGACCGTTGCAGATGGCATTTATAATAATCCGCGACTGGAAGTGATCGAAAGCTTGGCTTCCGATAGAGGAATCTCGGTGACGCGATTGAGCATGCGCGAACTGGACAAACTGTCCGAGGGTCGACCGCACCAGGGAGTCTGTATGGACGTGGACAAAATCCGCGCATATCGCGCCTGCAACGGCACCACCAGGGATAAAGCTAATGAGGCTGAGCTGCTGGACGAAGGAGGGCAGCGGCGGCGGCACCAACTTTGGCTGTTCCTAGATCAGATCCACGATCCAATGAATATGGGAGCGATCTTAAGGAGCGCCTACTATTTCGGCGTCGATAGGATCGTCACCGTCAAAAACAACACGTGAGCCCGCGACCATTCATTATTTAACTAGGCCTAGGCTATTAGTATGTGGCACTAGTACTCGATAATGGAATAACATAATTACTCGTTTATTGGAAATCGCTCACTTGCCATTTAAGTCTCCTAGTTCTTCGCTTGCTCGAACAATTAAACGATTTACTGGCCTTGTGCATTTTAATTTAGGTGTCCGCTGACTCCTGTCGTCAGCAAAGCTAGCTCCGGATCCATGGAGATCGTCGATGTCTACCGGACTCAGGATTCCCTCGAACTGCTCAGAGTAGGGCTAGTTAAAACTAGGCATTTAGTAATAAATTAATATACGCTCGTACTACTAGTCTAATAGTAATAACGCTAATAATGTTCGAGCAAATTTGATCGCACGTTCAAGTCACGTTGATTTCTTTTCTTAAATTGGGCTAAAATAAGCCTGAAAACGCCCAAATCCAGTAAAAATCTTAATTTCCGGTTCTGAAAAGACTCGACGAATATAATTCTTCAATTGTTCAATCTATAGGGCAAAGCGAGCGAAGGATGGACAATCGTGGGCACGGCGAGCGAAGACAGTTCGGACAGTCGGACTGCTGCTCACGCATCGCTAGCTCGACTCGGCGAATACTGTTGGCCAGAAAAGACCATTTTGCTCATTGGTAGGCCTACCATTGTTTGAATTCTATATAAGGAAAAGTTGAAGGCAAGCATTTACTGCTTTTCGCTCTTTCAGGCAACGAAGGAATGGGATTGTCTGTCGAGCACCAGCGACTCTGTCACGCCGTGCTCACCATTCCAGCCGGCCAAAAACTCCATCCAAAAATGCGTTCGTTAAACGTCGGCGTGGCCACCGGTACGTTATTAACAAGAGTTCAGTTTTACCCGGTCAAAAGTGGGCAAATGCAGACGAGGAATTATTTTGCGTACAATCGTATCCTGAACTTAAGGCTCCCTTAAGTCTGTTTTTGTTCGCTTTTTTATCCGGGCAATCTATCGAGGATTCAAGGTTCATTCAAATATTTTAAAAAACTTTGAATTTTGTTCTGAACAGGAATTATTTTACAAAACATTCGCCTTCAACTGGGTAACAAAGACGTTACTTAAAGGGGAATATCAATTTTTTGATTCAATTTGTGCACTTTTAATTATGAATAAAAATTAAATTAAGTGAAATTTTAAAGAAAAAACTACCGTCATTTTCCACATTGGGAAGCAAAAAAAAGAAAGATACATGTATTTGAACGGCATTAAAATGTAACCGGAAGGTTAACAGGAAATCAACGAAAACTGGAGATATTTAAAGACACCCTGTATTTTTTCTTTTATACAATGTACTTGCCCATCGCTCAATTTGAATCAGTAATAAAAAGATTTCAGCAAAACAACAAAAGCTCAAAGGTAAATTATGCTGTTTTTATGCATAAATTTATATATTATATTATGTATTTCAACAAATTACAAAATAAATTAATATCTCTTGGGTCAACGTTAAATGCAACTCTTCAGTAGGCCTACAGTCACAAAGACTGTTAAGAGACATTCCTCTTCTTTTGGCATTTTGACGCGTATTAGTTCACTTAATTTTCAGTCTAAAAAATACGAACGTAATTACTTTTTGACCACCTTTTACACGAGAAATCCTCAACTGCAGTTAAATATTAATTAAAGCTCAGAAGTATAAAAGAACAAATTTTTGGTCATTAATTTTAAATTAATTTCTGGAAGTTGATGTTACAATATCTCAAGGATGATGAAACAAATAAAATAAATATTTTCATGCGAACTTCTGGCAAGAAATAAATTAAAATAAATTGCCCTGAGCCAGTTTTAACTGCAGTTAAATTTCTGGTGAAAACGGGGTGCGACTAAATTTTACTAAATTTACATGTAGATGTATTTATGGCACTGGGGGAATTTGTTTTTGTCAAGTAACGCACGAATAAAATTATTTGAAAAATAAGATTTTAAAAAACCTAATTGAAAAAAGTATCACGTGATCATCGTCATAATCCAATATTAAAATTACTAGGCTAAACAAAAAAATTCAATCAAGTCTATACTTGAATCACGATTAACCCTCGCCAATTTCCCACTTGCGTTTTGCACGATTTTTTCCCCCCTATAAAACCATTAGAGGGTGAAAGAATATTTTAAAAATAAAAATAAACATCGGAAGAAATGAATGGACGGACGGACTGAAGGAATTTGTCATTTTCTACCGTTTAAATTGGAAGAATTATTAGAAATTATTATTAAATATTAATTATTAAGCTTACCGGTAGACTCTATGGTGCCAAAGCAACCTGAAAAAATAAAAATAAATACGCAGGTGAAAATTTAAACTAGAAAATTTTTCCTAGAAAATATATTTAAGAATAAGTTAATTTTGTTCTGTGATTTTAGACTAATAAATCTTACCACAACGAGGTTCCCATTCTTGGCTTTCGCAACCGAAGCTGGAAATCCGGTGCTGATTTCGATCGTTCCTTGTTTTCCACTGGACAAACTGTGCATAATACTGTTCAATCAAATTAGAAATTAGTCAATATTTTATTAATATTTTGCCATATACATCACAGACTGCATCAATGTAATTAATAACAAAAATAACTGAAAACCCTTAAAAGAAAGTCCTCGCTCGCTCGGACAATGAATAAAATTAATAAATAAATTATCAATTTAGCACATTTATATTAGCCCTGCTGTTTTATATATTCTGGATTATTCCTCCCCCTGCGATATAAAATTCTTTCATACGCTACTGGCACTCACCAAGGAGACGTGTCGATGCTCAGGAGTTCCTTTTTGTTGGCGGCCATGACCAGCTTGACGATGGCCTCGATGAGAAAGTCGCACGTCACAATGAGGTCGCCTTTGTCCTTCTTCATCTCGAGTGGAATCCTGATCACGAGCAGGTTGTCGGTCAACGAGCTCACTGTCAAACCTACATCGACCACCACAAAAACAAATCGAAATTGCAAAAAAAAAAAAAGCAAAATAAAGGCTAAATTTTATTTATTTTTTAAATCGGCTCACTTTGGACGTCGGTGAAACCCAGTCGGTGTTTGGCTCGAGTTTCCTTGGGATCGAGCAGGTAAACGGCGCTAGTGGTCACGACGAGGATGCGTATTCGCGGTTTGTAGCCATGCCGATCGTACTTGGTCGCGTGGCAGCAGTACTGCGCTCAAGTCCAAATACAGAGGAAATCTTTTACTAAGTTGAAGTCTAACACCACTCATCTGGAAGAACTATTGCAAATTTTAACTTACGACCGTCTTCTCGCCAGGTGATTTCATCGTATTCTCAAAGTTTGTCTTCACGAAGCTGACCTCCTCAGCACCTTAAATCAGATTTATACATATTTTAAACACATTGACCAAACTAACCATTGACCACCAGTTCATGACGTCTCACTCAAATGAAATTTTTATTTTAACATTTTATTTTAGATTTGTAATAAATATGTCACAATTTTTAAGATTTTAATTTTAATTTGAAAGATATAATTTTAATTTCATAGATGCAATTTTAAGTTTTCAATATTTAAATTTAATTTTGCAATTTTAATATTTCATATAATTTCTAATACATAGGTATTCAAGCTTCAGCTAGAATATTCAAATTTAAATAAATGAATAATTGTCCAAGCGGCGCTTAAGTCTCACTTAGTCTGACTTCCGAAAAGTGCTTGGGAACGCTGTGCAAATATGACTGTTTCTTCCCCTTGAAGAGCTCCTCCGCGACGACCTTCTCCTCAAACTAACATTTGTAGATAGAACAATTAATCAACCAACAAGTATCAAGCTTTTAGCTATATAAAAAAGCCCTAATTCTTAAGTCACAACTGTCAATACTAAACGATACCAGATGTTTTCGTTCCGGCGTCAGCCTCTTCATGTAAATGCGGACTTGGATTCTTGTGTGCAACACGTGAAGAAGTCGTGATGCCTAGAGAATAATTAAATTGAATAAAAAAATTATACAAATCTAATCAAAAATTATTAATTTTATTAACTTTTAAGCAAGTGAAAAAAGAGTTACACACTTCCTGGCAGCATTTGGGCGCTGCAATCCAACGCTTGTCCAGCACAGATTTTGGCAAGTGTTGGCTCAGCCTGATCAAAAAGTTCCTTCGTGAAACCTTTACAAACTACAAACAAACAAACAATCAAAGAATTATAAAGTAAATAGAATTTCATTGCCGATTTTGACTTTTCTTCAAAGAAATTATTTACCCTCTTGTTGCATTCATTCGGAGGGTCGTTTCTAGTAATGTATCCTTTGATAAAACTGCAATGAATGAAATACATTTGTTTTGAAAAAATCTAAAATCACATATTTTAAATACTAAACTTCCATTTTTTTTTAAATAAAAAGAATTACGTTCAAATTTAAAATAGGTTTTAAAAAATTAAATATTTTTACCTTCTTATGACTTTTGCTGCATGCTTGCGCCGTTCAAACAACAGCCGGGCAACGTGACGTCGCCAATATTTCGCAATGATCGTAACTGTAGTTGGCGACATAAAACAAATTTCAAATGAGTAGAGGAGCCTACTGTATACCTAAGAACAACTGTAGTGTTACTGAATACATTTACCTGCATTGCGCATAGCCTCATACTTGCGTTGTTGCAGGACGCCCTTGTACATCGCTTGGATGAGCGAAGCTACAAAAATCCCGGAGTATTTTGCCACCAAAATGCTTGAGAATTTCACACTTAACACTTAATCACTAGCCTACCTAGTTCATGTTTCCTATGCTGAAACGCATCCTCGGTCTTGAAGAGAGTCCGGGGAAGGCGAATGAAAAGTTTCGTTCTGTGACGTCACGAACGTAAACGAAAAGCTGACTATTTTTAACAGGAACGATTGCGTACGAATGGCTCGCTGAAATTACGTACTTTCCCATGCGGAAGTCGTCCCTCTGGTAGCCGAGATGTTGAACGAGGATGGCGACGCCTTCACGAGCAGAACCACGATAATTGGGCCACGTCCGAGGACACAAGGACTTGTACCTGAAATGTTGCACCATTTTTAGATTTTATTATTGTTAAAATTAAAATTCGTGTTTCAAAAATGTAGTTTTCATAAACGTTAATTTTGATTCAAAGTTTTCATCCTTTTTTGGTTTAAATAAATTTGAAACACTTTTAAGAGATTAAAAACAAAAAATCTACGCACCGTTTGAGAAAGACTTCGTAGGGACGACGGTAAGCGAAACCTGCCCTCCGAACACGCAGATTCTCCATAAGTCCGAGGTATTTCACCTGATGTCTGACGATTGTGTCGTCAAAGTGAGCTGTAAATATAATAAAACCATATTTTTTTTACTTACGCGCATCTATTTGATGATTTTGATCAAGAAATACTGACCGGCTCGCTTCTGATCGTTCGGCTTGATGCAGCGGATATATGACGGTTCCTTGGACATCAGGATTACCATAAGTTCTGCGAGTGAATTCTTAAACTGGGTGGCCGCCTATTTTTTTTTATTTTTTTTTTACAAAGAAATCTAAATAAAAAAAACCCTGATTAATGTGTAATATTAAGCCTCAACTGACCGTGACTGGCATCTTCTTGCTATCCAACTCGGACGCCGGAAACGACTCTTTGGTGATGACATTCTTGGACTTTGACATCACCTTTATTTAAATTGAAATTAATTATAGACAGACATCGTTAGGAAATCATTTTGATTCCCATTAGAATTCAAATTTGATTTTAAACCTCTTTGATGTCCCTGTACAGGAGATCGTTGTTCTTGTCCAGAAACCCTGACAAGATTGACATAAAAAGTAAGTACGCCTACGGCTTGTAGCGTATGTACAACTACAATAAACAATTGAATAAAAAAATAGGACATTAGGCCTACCTTCAATCTTGTAGGTGACGTCACCAGCGTAATGAACCAACTTGAACTCCTGTAGATATTAGTTACAAACATTACATGAGAATATTAAAAATTCTAACAATGGGATTGAAATTAAAATAGATTAAATAACTTAAAATTAGGATATTTAAGTGATAAAGTAAAGTAAGTAAAAGGGTTAATCAAAATCAGTGACTCACATCTCTCAGTAACTGCTTGCGCATTTTGTTGTCGGCTGTACCATGAGCAAGAAAATGTTTGTGGTCACGAAGGACGTTCTCTAGTTTCGTGAGAAAGGTCTTGTCAGTAGCGTTTCCGGGCCTCAAACACTCCTCGTCCTTCAAGAAAAAATTACAACAGGAGAAAGACGCAAGACCGCTCCGTTAGGCAACAGCATTACTTATAAGACAAGACTTGCCAATTGGCGGAATCGGATTCCGCCAAGTCGAAATCTAGCTTTAAAGTGCCATTGATTTTTCTTAAATTAAAGACTCACCATTACGGCAATAATGCCCTTGTGTCGCTCCTCCACTAGATCGCAGATGATCTTGTTGTTAAAATACTCCACCGGTTCCCACTTAATAGATGGAATAAAAAAACTCAATAAAAACAATACTTAAAACAGAACATATATTTTTAAGAAATATTAGAAATTTCATAAAATTTTTTTAAAATATAAAAAATAGGCCTAACCTCAATGCCTTCTCGTTGATATTCTTCCTGCTCAGATTTGAGAGTTAGTTGAATGAAAAGTTGTTGCAGTTTTTCGTTGCAATAATTTATGCAGAATTGCTCGAAACTGTGCACAGAAAACAAACAAAATAGGTAATTTAGTCATTCTGGAATCAGGAGTCCTTAATGCCCTTTAGAAAGTCATTAGATTTTTACATAGTGAGCTCACCTGTTTTGTCCGAAGATTTCGAAACCGTAAATGTCGAGAATGCCCATAAGTGTTCTTCGACCTTTGACCTTTTGATTTTTCAGAATAAAATAAACAGCAAATCAAATTAATCGAACGTGAATGTTTACATTAACTTGGAAGATTTTTTGCTCACTAACCTTGCTTGCATTCAGAGAAATGTTCACCTTCTCGACGAGCCATTTGAACATCCGTTCGTAGATGGCCTTCGCCCAAGCGTCGCGGACGTGAATCGCCTGATCACGAGTCAAATCCGTCCCGAGCTTTTTTAAACAAAATATAAATAGACAAATAAATTAGGAATTAATAATAAGTAATAGATTACATTTGTAAAAACTAATTAGTGATAAA
>JAQIYI010000898.1:0-14668 GCA_034700265.1 Polyzonium germanicum | reverse complement strand
CCATGACTCCGAGTGGCCGTGAGCGAGCAGAGCAAAGCAGAAAGCCGTGCTCTACTCACTGAGCTACCGGAGCTCCCATCACCGTGGTTACCATGGAGGACATTTACTGCCGTGTGCGTGTGCCACCACCTAACGGCTATTCACAGAACCAACAACTCGGAAGCGGATGTGACGTCACAGTAGTGGCTCTACGGGGCTTCCGTACACAGAAGAAACAAGAACTTGGAGAAGCAAAAATGGCGTCCAGCTCCGCCGCAGTTGAAGACGACGAGTCTTGGTTGTACGGCGATGGACAGCAGGCGAACGTCAACAGCTTCACAGACGCGGCGACCATCAAGATCGAGGCGCCAGATGATGAGTTGCAGGCAGAAGCGAGCGAAGAAAACGCGAGTGCGACGACGATGACGCTAATGCCCGTCTCCGATGAGGATCTGCGAATCGTGAGGATTCAAAGCACAACGCCGGCTCTTTCTTTGGACACTGACAAAGCCAATGGTTCCAAGGTAGGCCTAGCTCCGCAGGCTTATATGCCTAGGGCTGGATTCCCACCAAACGCCGCGCAAAAGGTTGCTGAGGGACCAGCAAGTTGTAGCGCCGCGCTACATCTTGCTGATCCCTCAGCACTGTAGCGCGGCGCTACAGTGGCGCTGAGCGCTCCACTGGCCTACTACGCTTTAGGCCTATAGGGGCCAACATTTAGGATTCTAATGATGGAATCACTAATATTTAAGAGCTTTCTCGACTTGAAAAAAATCACAAGTAAAGGCTCTGATGACACCATTCTCTGTGAATGGAAAAATTACGCCTTCTCAGCCTGTCTAGTGATTTTTCAAGTCGAGACAGCTCTTAAAGTCATCACTAGTGATTCCAGCTATTGTCATCAAGAAAATTGTCGAAATAATTTCTGCAGGGCCACGGACCTTGTTGCCCAAAGGGACGTCGATTAGGGCTAACGGCGCGTTCACGCTACCGGTACATTCTACGTACCGGCACGCTCTATGTACCTTGGATAGAGTAGGTCCTACATGTAAGAGCTAAAACATGCATTTGTTGAGCAAATTTGCGCCAATGCCTTTTATACGCGTTCACAGAAAATACAACAGCATTAAAGCATAATCATATAAAAATGTAAGGTCCCAGACCATGAGCTACCATTTAGGCACAAGAAAAAATAAAAGGATGTCTATTGTTACTGTGCAGGTGGGTGACGATAAGGAGGCCGGTGAGTTAAGCGGCGAAGAAGACTTGGGTGCCAACCATGACTCGATCGTTCAGGAGAGAGGCGATGAGGACGAGGACGGAGAAGACAGCGATTCCGACGACGACGACGTTCAGGTTTGAATATTTAATCATATGATGCCTACTCAAAAGCACGAGTTTTCTTCTTCAGGCTCCATCCCGCGTACGTGATTTCTGCTCTTCGAATAATTCATTTATATGGCTGCAGGTCACCATCGGAGACATCAAGGCGACGTCGCCGTACGGTTACGGCGTCGCTCCGGTGAATCTGAACATCAAAAGAGGTGGAGCGTATCCTGGAGGAGCGACGCAAGCTCCTGGAATGAGCAAAGCTAAGGTGAGACTTAAAGATCGAGCTAGAAAAAAAAACAAAAAGCGAAACTTGAAAGTAACTTAAATTTCTGCTGTTGCAGGGAATCGATTTGGAAGGGATGGGAAACATCAACGGCGTTCCCGCCTACGAGTTCAATTTGGACGCGATGGAAGACAAGCCCTGGCGCAAACCAGGCGCCGACATAACCGATTATTTCAACTACGGTTTCAACGAAGACACGTGGAAGCTGTACTGCGACAAGCAGAGAAAGCTGAGAGTGGAAACGACGCCAATCTTGTCCAAAGTCGCTGCCGTTCTTCACTCCACGCCCAAAGAAGTTGTGCCCGTGAGTCCGACTGCCTCCGCTATCAACGAGAACAGCAAATACGCCAGTAAATATCAGCAGAGGGTTTTTTTTTCTATTATAAATCAATTAAAATGTTCTTTTTTTTCCAATCTGACTTATTTTTATCCCATAGATACGTCCGATTAAAGAACATTTTTCATTTTGAATTAATTTTACATTATTTTGACAACAGCCAGCAGTGCGTTGAAGAAAGCTGGACCACCGCCTGGCCGCAAATTGGCCGGCAGCATCGACGTGATCGGTGGCACAACCACGACGAGTCGTAGGGTCATGACGATACCATCGCAGATGGAAGGAAGCGCCATTCAAGTGATGACGGCTCGTAAGCCGACTTTCCCCGAAGGCTTGCCACCTCCGCCAACCGGATTCGTGCCGCCCAATCTGAACCTTCCTCCACCCGGCATGCCTCCGCCACCCGGTCTCCCGCCTCCAGGAATGCCTCCGGGATTGCCTCCTGGACTCGCCGTTCCGGCGTCGTTTTCGGATCACTATGGACCAGCATTGCCCTACGGACGCCCGCCGGGAGGGTTTCAACCGCCACCCAGTGCTTCTGCACCGCCAACGATGGACCGTGGTGGCGCGTCGGCGTACGACTCGTCTTACTACGGACCTAGCATTCCTAGCGCGTCTTCGCTCTACAACCCGTACGAATCGTCCAACGAGTCGCAGTGGGAACCAAGAGACCGACCTGGGTCGAGCTTCTCGACGGTTCCAGGACTTCCACCGGTACTGCATGACTCATTATTTGCATTACATGCTACTATGAACCTAGTTAATATTTTCGAGCGTTTTCTTTGTTCGGTTTTTGTGGCAGAACTGGGAGTACGGTCATGACCACAGCGTGGATCGATCGCCGAGCAGGTCAGAAATCGTGGACGACGATCACGAACGGCGTCACTCTAGTCGTGATCACAGAGAGAGGCCCGATCGTGAGCGCGACAAGGATCGTGATCGAGACAGAGAGCGCGACAGAGATCGTGGCGATCGAGGCGACCGAGATCGTGAACGAGAGCGGTCACGCGATCGCGATCGAGATCGCGACTACGACGAGCGCAGAGATCGAGACAGAGATCGCGAACGTCGTCATCGAGATCATCGAGAGCGTGACAAGGAACACAGGTGATCTGTTTTTAACGTTAATTTCTTATAATCCATTGAATGATTTACTGATCCGTTGATTTACTGTAGATCTTCTAAGCGCAAACATCGCGATGAAGACGACTCTGAGCATCGCAGCGCGCGACACAAGCGCAAAAGATCGAGGCGCGATAAGGAAGAAGTGGAAGGCGACCAGCGAGACCCTGAGGCTGAAATGGCGGCCGACGGCGACGCTGTATCTCCCATCGCCGAAGATGAGAGGCGTGAGTGATTTGCTTTGGACATCCTTTAAAAGGCTATTTTGTTTTTTTTTATTATTTTTACTCATTTTCGTTTTGCCTAAGCGCAAACTTGACTTAAGACAAGCTCAAGTCGGTGCTCAGTGATACGAGGGATCACTCACGCCTTTCATCTTCGGCTATGGGAGATGCAGCTTCGCCGTCGGCCGCCATTTCAGCCTCTTGGTCGCCTTGGTCGACTTCCAATTCTTAAGAATTGGAAAGCGACCAGCGAGACCAAGAGGCTGAAATGGTCATTTCAGCTTCTTGGTCTCGCTGGTTGCCTTGCAATTTTTAAGAATTGGAAGGCGAGCAGCGAGACCAAGAGGCTAAATGGCCATTCAGTCTCTTGGTCTCGCTGGTCGCCTTCCAGAATTGGAAGGCGACCAGGGAGACCAAGAGGCTGAAATGGCGGCCGACGGCGACGCTGCATCTCGCATCGCCGAAGATGAGAGGCCTGAGTGATCCTTTAAAAGGCTATTTTGTTTTTGTATTATTTTTACTCATTTTCGTTGTGTATTTGTCTATTGGCTCATGCGTTAGTGGATCAGCTGACGTAGCCGATGGGGGTTGTCTCTTGATTCTGTTAGGAATCTAAGCGATCTATATAATTGGGCTCATAAATGTTACCTGTTGACTTCATAAACCAACCTTTCAGCGATTAAACGCCACAGGCTCACAAATAATTAAAAAGTTCCCTCTCACTAAACACTCAAGCATCAGTCTTTGCATGCAAAAACTCGTATCACTGAGCACCGACTTGAGCTTGTCTTAGTCAAGACAGTTTTGTGCAGCTGAAAATTTCCATTGAATTCCATTATCGATGTGGACGTGAATTCTCAAGATCGCTCGATGAAATCTTGAGAATGAACTTTGCGATGGATAATGGAATGCTATGGCAATTGTCACGTGCAAACGGCTGACTTGAGTGAGACAAACTCAAGTATGTGGTTAGTAATGATGCGTACGGTCTTGCCTTGTCGCTTGCCGATATTATCAAGGTATATAGAATATAAGGTAGCGCCATTTTGCGCCATCTTGGTTTCCTGAAAAAAGTGGGCGTGTCGCGCGTCATCATGGACGCAAGTACTTCAGTGCCCTATGCCAACAGTGGTAATTTTACTCTACTGTCTGCATATCACACTTCATATTTAATTCTATTTGTGTGTAGGCATATATAGGCCTATTAGTTATGTTTCAAAGCATAAAATTTGACTATTAATTAAACTATAAGCTAAATGTTCCAAATTATTTTTACGCGATGGCAATGGCATTTTACATCGGGAAGAAAATAACCGCTCTCATAACAGCATAGGTTTTGCATCCGCCATGACGTATTTCCACACCACGCCCGTTTTAAAAGTTCGCGCTGCTCCCAGAGAATAGTCTCCGGCTACTCCGCAGCATAAAGAAGACAAATGCCGGAATCCATTGTTTTTCTTCTAGCGATGAGAGTCGGTTTGTGTCTTGGTGAATTACCCTCTTTAAGTTCCGCGAAAATTATCAAATCTAAATTGTATCGACCCTAATGTGTTTGTGGTTGTGCGTCGAAAAATCCTTCTCAGAAGTTCGGATCGTTCGAGCTTGGACTAGATTCTGATCGTCACTTCTTGTTCAACTGGTGAGCTTTTACCCAATAGCGCCATTTTTTTCACTATCTGCTATGATGCAAATACAATGTAGGCCTATACCACATAAGTAGATGTAAGACCAGTAGGCCTATGCAATTCACATTCGAAAATGACTCAAATGGGGCAACCCTAAAGAAGCCCCTTTGAACCCCATATGGCTTATCAGCACGTATAGGGCCTACCTGTAGGGTGCCACTGCATTACTACTATATTTGCCCGCATAATACAGAGTTCCTTTATAATAGAACATCTGAAGCGTACATATGATTCCTGAATTAAACTTAATTCTTAAAGTAAATATAAAGTCAGTTGTAAAAATTAAAAATGCAACCTTTATTATAATTTTATTGCAGGGTTGGAATGGGACAGATATTTACAAAATAACTAGGGATGAATGTATAAAATAAACCGCAGGTATGGGATGAAGATTAATTAAGACCTACAATCAGTTTTGTCAGGATTTCTGATTCGTTTTGGCTCAAAACGAATTGTTAAGTAGGAGGCCATGTAGGGGGGCCCACCATCCTCCAACATTAAGGCATTTACGCATGTGTGCACATTTCTTATGAATTTAAAATAACTGGCCTACAGTCCACTTATAAAATATAACAAAAGGTAGAGGGAAGGGAGAGAGCCTAGATTATTTTCTACGACGAAAAAAACAACGACGATAAAATTGAGATAAAAAAATATGCTAAAACAAAAACAAAAAAAAAAATGAGAAGGTACTTCTGCTGTTGGTCGTATTACTTTCAGAGGTCTGTTCGAGGAAGATTCTGTCCGATTATGGCAACGTCATCTCTTCGCGAGAACGTCGTTGTCGGCGGCATTGTTGCGCCGTTGCTGACGTGTCCGTTCTCTCTGGGACGTCCGTCGCGATCCAGCAGGCTTTCTTCGGCCGCCACCGAGTCGTATATGTGGTTGGAACGCGGCGGCGCCAATCTGGGCCTCATCATCATCATCATGTTCATCGGGTTCCTGTTGAGCGAGCTTTTCTGAGGCGTCAGCACGTACGACTCGTTGACCACCAGCGACTGGTCGCAAGCCGGCAGCGTGTCGTACTCTGGTTTCACCGTCTCGTACAGGTGGATGGAGCTCTCGTCCCAGTCGCGGTGACTTCCGTGACCGCTGCTGCCCGTGATCGACCTGTTGTTGTACGTCGTGGAATTCGTGTGCTGAGCGCTGCATCCTGGCGAGCAGTCGTCGTGGTGGCTGCAGGAATGCTTCTTTCTGTAGTGTCTGAAATGCGCCAGAATCGGGCATATTTACGAGAAATCTATCATTTTACGCTAGCGCATGTTTTTTTTTCTTCTCTTGTCACCTCTTCATGACGCAAACAATCACGACGATGGCGATGATGATCGAAACTGACGCTGCAGTCACTCCTATTGCAATTCCTTCATGAGAATTAAGTCATCGCCCAATTAGTTTGAAAGTTACTTTCAGTTTGTTGTTTGTTGATTTGTTTCACTTTCTAGAGTACGGTAGCTACGTGCCGTGTTCAGCTCACCCATAATTCCAAAAATGAAGTCCTTCTTGTCCTCCGCTTCGTGGTGTTCTCCGGACGAGCTGGACGACGTTGGTCGACCCGTTGTCGGCGTCCTTGGCATTGGCGTCGGTACTCCTGGCTTCCAACCACCCGCCACTGTTTCATATTAAGATTGAATTAGGCGAGCTCCATGTGGTGACCTGAGTAGTGTTTGCTAACTCAAGGCACGCGAGAATTTCCATTTCAATAACATTATCAATGGCGAACTCGAGAACGCAATTGCGTTGTTCTACAAAAGGAATTCTTCGGAAATTCTCAGGTGCATTGAGTACAAGTAAAGCATGATGATTTGAGTTAGGATAGCAGCATCCCTGAGCGTTTTGGGGCTAACTTAAGAACGCGACTTGAGACTGTCTTTCCAATCCTGTAATCCTATGAATTAAAATTAGAATTATTGGAATTATAATTGCATGGAGTTAAGACAAGTCTTAAAGTTGCGCTCAAGTTTTCCACGTTAGCCACTCTCAAGAGGTCAAGTAATACGGGCCTAAATTTGTTTTGCGTTTTAAATTTGTCCTAATCATCTTTAGACCTTGCAGCCCAACTGACCAGTGCAAGTAGGATACGGCGGCTTCCAAGATCCGTTCTCGCAGATGACGTCCCTGGGACCGGAAAGACTGTAGCCGGCGTCGCACGCGAACAAAGCGTTGTTTTGTTTGTACGTCACTTTGCTGTTCAGCTGTTCGTCCACCGTTTCACAGAGAACTTGTTCTGAAAAGAAAACAAAGTAAGGGCATGTTAGAAAATCAGCTGCAGTTGTGGCCCAAGAGCAGGGTAGAACTTGGGCCGCGCTCTTGAGCCGCTAATTTCTTCTCGAACTCTTCTAATTAAACTGACCATCCATATAGACGACTTGCACTTCGCACAGAGTGATGTTGCCCTGTCTGTCGTCGGGTTGGATGTAGATTCCTCGAGCGGATGCGGGCGCTCTCAGCTCGCACACCAGAAGTCCCGAGCCTTGGTTCACATTCGGCGTCACGCAGGGAATGTTCGTTCTGGGCGCAACGTCGCTGGTGAACGAGGCCACTTTGAGACGTTTCTGTTGCCCTCTTGGCTGAACGACTCGCACGCTCGAAATCGGTTTCAGACTACCGAAATCGAGTTTCCACCAGCGCTGTTGGGTCAAGTCTGCTCGATGGTATCCGATGACGTCGCAGGTTTCTGGATTTTCGTCCACGGACGGTTTGTTGGCGCCGCTGCTCATGTCGCTGTGCGACACGTATTTTCCATAGGCCACGTTGGTCACTGCATGCAGTTACAAATTTGAATCACGTTACACGATCAAGCCTTGTTGATCTTGATTTCATTCGACGTGTCGCATATGTAATTCGACGTCTTACGGCATTTCGGAATAGTCTGCGGTGACCAGGTTCCGTTCAGAAGGCAGGCTCGGATGGACGGTCCGACGAGCATGTAGCTCGGAAGGCACGCGTAACGGACGGTTCCGGTGATCGAGTCGGCGTATTCGTGGAATCCGTTTTTGGGCAACCCTGGAAATCCACATTTCATGGCAACTTCTACAAAACAAAAAAGAAGAAAATTTTTAAATTTTTTTCAATCATTCTTTCTTCCATTCTTTTTGAGCCTTAGGCCGCCCACTTCTGCACTGCACTTGGTTCTTCCAGACGCCATTTTCGCACTCGCTGGTCGCACTGGCCTGCACGTAGAACCCACGAAAACATCGGTAGGTCACTCGATCTTCGGTTCGGTTCTTGATGCTACCGTTGGCAGGAATTTGTGGCGACCCACATTTACGTTTGACCACTTTAAGACAAAGAAAGAAAATTAATAATAATAACTGGCGTCGTCAACTGGTTTCATATCTAGGGCCTAGTTTATATTGATTTTTTTGATATTAATTTTGATTTAATTAGCAGCAAATAAATATAATCCTCAGGAATCAGCCGAATCACACTCTCTCTCTACATGAATGTCATTTTAATTTCAGTTTTATTTGTGATTTTAGAGGGACATTGTCCAATCGCAATGCCCATTTGACCCCTATGCCCACCGTAAGCGTCCGCAACTCCAACTTCGCATACGGTGACGCTGGCCGTTGGCGAGAAGACTTTCATCGATTTGACGGCGATTTGCACCGTGTTTCCAGTCACGATATTGTTGCAGTTGAAATTGTGATACAGGTTGGAATCTACAGGTAGTTAATCGATTTAAGGAGATTGATTGATTAATTAATTGATATAGTTGTACTCCGCTTTGGCCAAAAGTCTTGCAGCTAGGCATACCTTGTAACAGGACGTTATGGACAATGACGCAGCTCTGCGAATTGGCTCCATCGTTGCTCACTGTGATCTCGACGTTGGGACTTCCGGTTACTAAAACGCATGTCATTCGGGTCTCACGATTAGAGGATAAATACAGGTCAACCCTCCACATTATGGTCTGAGCGCTATCGTACGCTAGGCCAGATTCAGTTTCATAAAGACTTGCGACTTGATTAATTCGCGTTGTGCGCCATTTTTATCCCCGCGACCATTTCGCGTTGCATAATGGAGATTCCCCTCTTACCCTTAGACAGGCTGATGACGATGGCTTTGATGCTGTGCTGACTGAACGGACTGGTTCTCAGTTTCAGCGGTCTGTTGTTCGTCACCTCCACGCACGTATTCACGTTGTCGTCGGATAAGACGGCTCCTTCGATTTCGGCCGCTTCTTTCACTATTTTGAGGTTAACCATTTCGTTTTAAATCATCATTCATTGATTTATTTATTGATTTATTAATTGTCGGAACGAGCGGAAGACTTATTTATTTTGTTTTTAACTTTTTATTTTATTTTATGAGGATTCGGCGCCAACAGGTCAGCAGACTCGTCTGTCCGCTCTCTTTTAGATGACCTTTCGGCGGAGTTTCTTGGTGGCTTTTTTTTTTTTTTTTACAAATTTCTTTACTCTTAACAATGAATGAAATTAAGGAATAGATTGGCTAAGGTGAGATTTCTGTTTTGACAGCTTGTTGGCAACCTTTGTGCCAAATTCCGCGCTCATTAAATGGAAGCGCAACGCGTGGCTAGTTGGCTACTCTCGCTCGAACATTATTAGTATTTTACATGCTAATAGCTAAATGCTTACGACACTGTGGCGCGTCTCCAGACCAAGTCGAATCTTTGCGGCACGTTATCTGGTGCGGTCCGACCAGAATGTAGCCCGAATGGCACGAGAATGTCACCGTGTCTCTTGTCTCATAGTCGGGCTTGATCGGGGTCGTTGTACCGTCGATCGGTTCTCCCGGAAATCCACATTGTGCGCCCTCGAAACCTGCATCTAAAATCAAATCAAACGCCAAAAACAAAAAAGTGTCTTTATAAATTTGTAATTGTCCACGCGAGCCAATAACTATACTATTGTAAGCAGACTCCAATGGCACAGGCGTCTGCTCGAACCATTAGTCACATACTCGCATTACATGGTGCTAGCCTAACCTAGTTTATTTGAATTTTTTTCTTCAAATTATTAGTTCGTAGGCCTTCACTATAGCTTATGAGTGCGTAATATTTCTAGGCGTGCATGGCCATGGTCACATGCTTGTCACAATTTGGCCAAGGCCTATGACCCTGATGTGTGTTTGTGGACGGCGGCGGCCGCCGCTGAATAATCTTCTTGCAGTAGCCTACATGTACACATGTAGGAGGAAGTTGGCTTTGGTCGATTCATTTCCGCTCTTTTTCTCAGTTTATTTCACTCGGGCTTATAATAAGCAAAACCTTAATTTCTATTTTTTAAAAACATTTATTTTTATCTTCACTTTTGATCGGTCGTTTATAATGTCAGCCCACCACCACCAGCTTTGCTCCAGTGTCAACATCACTGAGCGCTATACTAGCTAGCTGTATTATTCCCATGCACTCACTCCGCGTAGTCTTTCTAAGAACTTTCATCAGTGTTTATTGCAAAGGAAGATAAGTATATATAGGCCTAGTCCAGCCTCCACCCACGCATACCCCGCACTTTCCAAAGTGAAAGTAAACATGCCCACCCTGTATGTCTACATGCTGGCGCGACGTAGGCCATGGCTATGTCGGATTATTTAATCTGGCGACTATAATTAACCGAATTATTGGGCCTACAGTATGATATATGCCTAATAACCGAAGGCCTAATAACTTTGAGTATGTAGGCCTACCGGTACAATTGTAGGCCTACATGCAATTAATCTAATCTTTTAATAATTTAATATATGCTAGGCCCATTTTAATTTTATAAATAGACATAACTTAAATATGGTAGGCCTAGGCCTAGTTTAAATTACTTAAATTACCTAGGCCCAGTTTCAATGATTTTAATGATTATAATACATAGTTCCTGATAATTTTATCACATGCTATTTTAATAAACTTGGTAGGCCTAGGCCTAATTTAAAATTTTTTAATAGGCCTAAGCTTATTGAGCCTAGGCCTACTAATCTTAATCACATCTCATTTTAATAGGCCCTAAATTTATAAATTTTAATAATTTTAATTAGCTCATTGCAGCTGGGGCCTACTAGCTGGCCCTAATAATTCTAATCACATGTCATTTTATGATTTTAATTAATTCAGTAGTCCTAATTTTAATGAGTTTAATAGACTATGAGATAATCATAATAATTTAATTAGGCTGAATTTAATTATAACATGGATGGAATCTAAATTAATCCGTCTAATTAGATGGTAATTACACGTCTTTTTGTTTTCGTCATAAGCACGTAACCAATCATGGGGGGTATGGCCTCAACGTACGACGACTACGACGATGGCCGCAGCAGTGAGCAGGACATGACCTCGACTTTCAGATACCTACCCATCGAGGTGATGTTTGAATGACCACATACCCGGTATATACAATGTAATAATAATATTAAAGCAGTACGTCAAAATTAAGGAGAACTTAAGCGGCGCCACGCTTGCGTCGACATCGTATCTGACCGTCCGGGCATGCCCGTTTTGCCACATCAAGCCCCAAACTGAAGAGGTTAATTGCTCACGCGTTCATTCTAGGTCTGATCCAGTAATTCGATCTCATTTTTGTACTTCTTCAAATTGATTTTAAGTTGGTTATGTCTCACATAAATGAGTGCCAAAAGGCTGACTTTTGAATTATCAATTTGTATACACGTTCAATATAACGTCGTTCATACATTTGGCATACGCGCACAACTCACGTTAATAATCGTTACTTTGCGCAGAGCAATCATTTTTAGCGATATTCCTATGAGCGCTTTTTGACAGCCGCCTGTCAATATTTTGCTTATTTTTCTCTTGTTTGCATATTTAATTGGCAATTTTAATGCCTTTGCCTTTAAAATACAAGTGTGTATACCGGTTACAATTAGTTTTTTATGAAAATTAATTTTTTAATGAAAATTAATTTTACGTTTATTTCAATTTGTTAATTGAATGTGTAAAATCCTTTTTAATTAAATTTGACACCGAAGGGGAAATTTAAAATTCCACATGGACGAAATTTTCTGTCTGCCAAAGTCCTTTGATCGCTCGGACAATCTTCCGCTACAGTGAAGCGGAAATTCGAAGCAAAAATCGTCCGTGTCAAACTAGTTGATTTGAAATGGGTTGACATTTAATGCTTTTCAGTATAGGTCTGACTCCAGCCTGTCAGCCTGTAAATAGATCTGGGTTCAGACGGTTTGATCCCAGATCGGATCTTCTAAAAATGCCCAAAAATGCTCGCTTCTTGATGCGTGTTGACTTTTCCGCTCGCTTAATTACCCTTTGGTTGCGGCTTGTTGCATGCGTCAAAGTGAATTCCCTCGCTTGCCAGAGTGCTGATGGTAGGTTTGATGACGATTGCAAAGTGTACGTGACAACCTGGCAAATCATGCTTCAGAAAATCTCATCTAGGCCTTCGGCTGGATTCGGACCGTACAGATTGTGTCGCGCGACGCGACGCAACCTTTTCCATGACCCAGCTCTATGAAAACATAGTGCTACGTTGATGCACTATAAAACTCGCGTAGTCCCAACCCACCTTTTGATCGCATCTATCAAAGTGGCATTAGCGCGTGTGCATGACGTGTTTGATTACTTAATTCTTGCGTAATTTTTAATTACGCCTTGCCTATACCAGTACGTACCTGTGGGCATGGCCATAATTAATACCTTCGCCTAATTAAGCAAATTAGCCGTATAGTTAATCTTTCAGTGAATGCCTCGCCCAATTAAAGATGCTCAGGCATAGCTATGGCTCAGGCCCCTACAATCCCTACATGTAGGCCTACCATCATTAGAGGTAAAGACCATTGACACCAATGATCACCAAGGGAATTGAAGATGTCGCTCATGTTGCGCAACCCATCTCTATCTATATAGGCCTATATGAATGGTGGTAAAGTGCGTTTTCAAATATGGTGCGTTACTCCTCCGTCTTTGCGGTGCGTCAACCAAGCAGGGTGTATGGTTAAAGAAGTTAAAGCACTTAAATTATCAGGCTAAGCCACAGGCGCTTTCAGTGAGCGGCTTCGCGCCGAAGGCGCGAACCGATCACTGAGAGGGACTGTGGCTTAGTCTGGTAAGATCGGCGTGGGCAGAGACGCCCGGACAACAAGGCGACGCGGCCCGTCGCCTTGTTGTCCGGGTGTGTCTGCATGAGCGCTCGCACGTGACTCACCTGCAGCTTGGCCGTAGTTTGGTATCTGCTGAGCATCGATTGGCGATAGAAGTTGCTGCGTCAGGAGCAAGAGCAGCAAGAGCTGATGGGCGATAATTGACGCTGATTGAGCCGTCGTCGGATTATAATTGCTGGGCCTAATTACTCGCAGATCATCGCGTCGACGACGGCCGGCCACCATCGTCGCTGAAGCGGAATTAATAATGAGATGGCGCATGTCGACGATGATTGATTAATCCAATCGGTGAAATTGGCCACTGATTGGTCGGAATCCACCATGTTCCCAATCAGGGCACTTCTAGCTCTAACTGTAGCTGATATGATCGTTGATAGAGTAACGAGTATCACTGGTGAAAGTTCTGAAAAAAGCTGCACTCAGGCGATGTGACTGAGATTTTTAGTGTGAGTCGAGTGCAGACTTGAAAGATTGTTGAGTTGGCGACTCAGGATCGACTCACTCGTTCGAGTTGGTCAGAATGGTCACTGGCGTGGCGCGATCGATCAACGGATGACGTCAGGATGTATCTTAAAGCCACGGCGATCCCCCTGCCTCGATTGGAGCCTCGCATGGATTTTGGAGTTTGAACTGGGGTGAGGTTCGCTTCCCGCGCGCCACCGACCGTCGACTCCACAACACATTAAGCCAAATGCTAATGCAGCTTCCTAGCTGCTAATCTTGCGTCAACCAAGATTGCAATCATCGGATTGTATTTGTTTGTTTTTGCTTTTCTTGAGAAACTTTGTCTCACACCCCAGCTCCCCTCCCTGACTTGCAAAAGTTAAGTCGAGTCACCACCTCCTCCAACACTAGTCCTTGGGCTTAAAGGGGGGCGATACCACTTAAAAGGGGGTGGTCGGAGCCGTTTTATGATTATTCGGCCTATTTATAAAATCATACCACATAAAAAAATCAGTAAAGCAGACGAAATGACAAAAGTCTTGCATGGAGGATTGGCGGCGCTGCGTTCGTTTGTGTCAGTGACGTCATTGCCATGGCAACGTGCTTGCCTTTTCCTTCAGCCTAATGAGCTAGATGCACACTACAACTTTGCGAGCGTAGCGAACGTCAAGCGTAGAAGCGTTGCCAGTGTCGTTCAACGACACGCGCAGTGTTGCCAACTTGAGAGTGACCATGGACACCGTAATGGTTTACATGGAAACAACGCTCGCAACGCTCTAAAAGTTATGCGCGTCGTAAGTGTGCGTCGAGCTTATTACGCCCGCCAGCAGCCAAACGTGTGCGCAGGAGGTGCTGCCACCTGGCGCAGTTTAATCCAACTAAAAAATATCAAGCATTCGCTGCCAAAATGTCTGAAGAAATAAAAATTGATAAAAAATTAAATACTTTTCATTTTTTTCTGCATCAAAAAATACTTTTGAATTCTGTGAAAGCTTTTTTTGCTGCATTAGCACTTATCACAATTAAATGTGAATATACTCAATATACCTTATAATATGGGATTAATTAATAGGGATTAGGGGGCCGGGGGCGGTTGCCCCTTCTGCAAGGGACTGAGTAATTGTATTTAAAAGAAGCAAATACAGATCTATATTGGAAACAATTTAAATGCACT
>JAQIYI010000897.1:0-14672 GCA_034700265.1 Polyzonium germanicum | reverse complement strand
TATTTCGCTACACATGTTATTTCGATGCATTAACTAAATACCAATCAGCTGATTCAGGAATGTAAACAAAGTTTGACCAAACAAAGAATTGGCATTATTAGTACAGGGGAGGGGGGGGGGGGAGATATAAAATAGGCCTAATAATTAGGCTCAAGTCAAATAAATTCTTGAATTATTTTGTATAAATTAGGCTGTTAATCTTTCGTACAATCGTCTTGCGTGAAGGCTGCTAACTAACTGATTTGTTCAATTGTTCAGAATGAGCTCCTTGAAATCAATTATTCCGTTTGGTTTTTCTCGCGTGAGATCAATAGCGATTTACAGTTATATTTACTTTCCAAATTTACAAGAGTAGTCAATATTGACAAAACCTCTTAATTGCGTACGATTGTCATTTTCGCGCAGCAGGAGGAGGGGGATTCTTAAGTCGACCCACCCGAGGTCACATTTTTGGCACATAAAAGCGGGCCCAGCCTAGATAATAGCCTCCAGAAAATTTTTCAGGTGTTGGTGTTTTTTTTCATCATGTTTAAATTTTAGCAGGCCTAATTTATTTTCTCTTGAGTTTTTGCATACACCTAATTTGCATAATTTAATATGCTCAAGTAATGCCTACGAGCAAGGGCTTGGCCAAATATGTATATTACGATGCGCAGGCCATTGGTCAAAATGACGACGATCCCTCTCGCCCAAATAAGCCTATAAAATATGCCATGAGGCGCTAGGCCTGATATCATTTTATAATTTTTCTTTTTGAATTTTCAAATTAGAAATGCTTTTACTCTTATTATGGACTTGTAGCAGCACTAAAGGAGTGAGTTTGCGATTTATGTTTTGAAGAAAAAAAAGCAGGTCCAATTTAACATCACCTTTGCGTCATTAATTGCTTCACAGGTTGACACACCCACACAGCCAGCAGATAGGGTGGTGTAGGGCTAGGCCTCTATAATTTCGCTTTATTTATAAAAAGAAAATACTAAACAATGTGGAATTTTTTTTCTCCGCAATGTTAAATCGCCCTTTGACCTTCTCAAGGTTTTATTTTCTTTCCTTTAAGCCTGGAATGCGACCGCATTAAGAAGCTTCTTGTTTTTTTTTTCTTTCTTATTTTACTTTTAACTTTTTAAAATGTCATCCACCTTGTGTTCACAGTATTCTTTCGAGGCTTAACTCGTTCGTTTAAAATTGTAAATTATAGGCCCATCTATCGGTAGGCCTACATGAATGCCCCCGTAATTTAAAATTTTAATAAATCTAATGTTATTATTCAATATTCAGTAGTCCTATAAGGCTATATTCGAGATTATGTTTAAGGATTCAGGAATGACAAGAGATAAATGGAAAAAATATATATAAAAAACAATTTTGTTGATTCATGAGACAAGACAACTGGGCGTTATTTTATGAAACATTTTTAGTGAAAGAAAAAAAAATATGACCAGCAAAATCCTGCAAGATAAGGCGGGCGTTTGGGGTCATTGAGAGGTCAAGGATTGCGCGCAATAACGTTGGGATCATCGTCATGGTTGTCGCACACCTGCTCCCACACACTTGGCCAAAATATGAGCGTTTTCTCGGCCGATAAGACTATCCCATGATGTAATCTCAAGATTTGCCTCCCCCCCCCCCCCGCAAAGTTGAGGACTTAAGACAGGCCTGCAGAAATTGAGCTACAACCTGGGAGGGATTCGACAACACGAGCATTCATTATGGGATTTTATACTGGCGGATTATATTTCGTTCAGACAGTAAATAAAGCAGATTTGAGGTCGAATGTCAACTTTGAAAGGCCTATCTCTGGGTGGGGTCAATTGAGGATGTGTCAAATGTGTCTGCGCGCGCGCGTTGGTGGCGATCTCTGCATCTGCCCAACTTCAACGCCATTTTTTTTTCCGATTTCAATGCGGGGGAGTTGAATATACTTGAATTATATTCACTTCGAATTCCATTGCGTAAAAAAATGAGCGGAAAAAGTTTGTTTTTCTTTTCATTTCTTCAAGGGGTTTTTGAATCGAAAAGATTCAGATGTTGGCCCTCTGGCGGTGAAATTTTGGCCAATTTGGGTGGCCATTCACTTTTTTTTTTCCTTCTTTTCATGCAAAAGCCGCCTCTTTTGAAAAGATTTTTGCATGCGCGCATGTAGCATCGTGTAAAATTGTAAAAGTAAAGAGGGTTTTGTACATTTTATACATATGTTGGGTTCAGAAAAGCAAAATGCAAACTACTACAATGCGTGTTAATTATGTGGGCTGAAACGGGGGTGCCCCCCTCAACTTCCAGGTAGATTATACGCGTTTCAAGTATTGAATTGCGGCCAATCCATTGCTTAAGAAATTTGTTGGCGCATTCTTTTGTTGCTTAACTCAGCTTAATTCGGCTGGAAACTTCAAAGTCAGGGTTCAAACCCACTCGCTGGCCGAGCACGTGGTCTGTCCGTCATATTTTCGTTAATGTTGTTAATATTTTGGTTAATGTAACAGACGTAAATCTGAGTTGATTTGCCTACTACGGCGCTACTTCAAACTGGGATCCACTTGATTAAATTCAACTGATCGACGTCGTGCATCAGCTGGCGGTGTAATTCCACTTGGATGACACTTGGAAGTGGAACTTCAACTTCCTCATAAAAGCCATCTAGGCCTACGTTTCGTATGCAGGGATTGTAGGCCTGCGTGTGATTTATATTCCAAAGCAGACGACAACAAAGATGATGGTGATGCTTTACGATGAGTTACTTGAACTCTTTAAAAACCTTTTTATTATGGCTGAACTGCTATTTTTTCCGTGGCCTGTGCGCGCCATTTTTATTTTATTTTTTTTTAATTTCTTCATAGGCCCGGCTGCAAAAGTCGAGCACCACGCCCTGGCGGTGGGCAGTGCCAGGGCACTGGCAGTCGCGAGGTCAAGCACGCAGCAAAAAGCTGCCCGCAATGACCCGGCCTCGCCCCCTTCTCTCTCCTTGAAAACCACATCTGCGTGCTTGCTTTAAGAAAAAAACATAAAAATAAATAAACAAGGCATAACTTTAATTATGATTATATATGAACCTAAATTTCTCGTGGATTGAACTCGCACGATGCAATTCCATAGAAAATATATTGGATTAATGAAACTGATGTGTCACTAGGATTGCTCCGACTCCGCCCCACCTCACCCGTCATTCCAGACCCAAGGGATCGCAGAGTTACCGCGGGACATTAAAAAATAAAAAAAATGAACGTTTTATATTCCTGCTGAATTTTCTTGTTCCCGAGAATGGCGAACAATAACAGCGTGCAATGTAATTTGGCAACATAAAAATAAGGTGCCCAACCCAGTTCACTGAGTCGGGGTCACACAGGCGCGCACTAGAGTTCTAAGTAGCCCCCACTTGCCCCTTATCCTCCTCCTCCTCCTCCTCCTCCTACTGCTCGCCCAACTCTTGATTCAAGCTCGTTTCCTTAGGGTCCAAAACGAGTTAGGGCTGAGTGGCCCCATAAGTCCTCACATGACCCAAACTAGCACCTGCTTGATTGTTTATGATGAACTTGGAATAAAAGGAAAATTAGAAAATATTTTCTATTTTTTTTGCAAAGAAAATAATAAATTTGATTCTCCCTATGGGCAAGAAATTATTTTCTTTAAATTTCCCACCTGGATCACCTTAATGTTGTTAAATATTTAACTCTTAAAAGTTAACGATTCAAGCAACGATTCAATTCAATCTATGCGTCCTCTGTCCACACTTCCTCTAGAACCGTCCTAGCAAACCATGCGAGACAAATTTCCTCTGCCATATATTATGGGCCTTAGGAAGAGCCTCTCTCATTGGAAGTTTTTTTTAAGCCTAGCCTTTTGTGAGCAATAGAATATACCGTAAAACTTCCTTTTATGCCGAAACATGCTTTACCACGTAATAAAAAAAACAATTAGTGAATGAGGAATTTTTTTGTTCTCGTCCCCACCCCACAATGATGCGCCGCGCCAACTTCATTCCTTCTGCAGCCATTAATTAGTAAATAATTACGACGGTAGGCCTACGATAGTTAAAAATAGTTGTTGTTTGAACTCTCACCTCTACGTACTCGGAACACGTGTCGATTGCGGCGACGAACTTGCAAACGTCTTCGACGCCCCACCTGGCGATGGCAGCCGCTTCCGTTTGACGCTGCTGGTCGGGGGAGCCGCTGACTGGATGGCCGTCCGTCGTGCACGCCGACAGACAAGCCGGCGTCGCTTTGGACGTCCCGACATTCGGAGACGTGGACGACGAACCGCCGCCGCCTGCTTTCAAAGGCGAGGAAGTCCGAGTCGGAGTCGTCAAAGTCCACTGGCGACTGCCGTTGCCGCCGTTGCTGTTGGTCGATTTGGGCGAGGAAGTCGCGTCGCAGCTGACGTCACTTCCTTCCGAGTCGCTCTTGCCGAACGAGCCGCCGAAGAGTTCTCGAAACGAAGAGGGTTTGCCGCCCACGCCGCCACCTTGCAGCCGCAGGCCCAGGTCGAACTCTAGGCTTCCTCCCGCTCCGAGCCGCGACCTCTTGTGGCCGCCAGCGCCACCTGTCGGACCTCCCGTAGAGGAGTGCACAGTCAAGTCCAACGGATCGGCACCCCCGGAACAGGCTATGTCCAGAGGGCCCAGAGGTCGCTTCAGACTGCCCGAGCTTCCGTTGCCGCGCAAATAGTTCTCCAGTTGAGAGGCGCTCTGAGCACTGGCGCTGCGCATGATGCTGATGAGTGCTTGAGTCGAGCTCAAGTCGACCACCGAACCGGCACGCAACGGATCGCCCAGCACCGGCGGAGCGCTGTGGTTCTCCGATTTTCGGTCGTCCTTGCCGCCGATCCCGCCGCCGCCGCTCAGCGCCGACATCGTCGTCTGCAGCGGTGGCGTGGCCGTCTTGAACGGAAACCGACCGTCGAAATTTCGCATGAACCCATTGACGTGCGAATACGAGTACCTGTCGGAGCAACAACAAAATTACTAAATTAGATTAGCGGCATGGTCACTTGAGGCTAAGTTATATTTAGCTTTTAATGTGAGCGCACATAAATAAAATCAGCCAAGTTAAGGTAAAGCGTTTAGGCGCATCTCAGCTCAACAGATTCATGTTTTAGCTTTTTTCTTTGGACGCGCCAAACTACGCCTTTGACGCGGTTCAGACGTACATGTTGTGTATTTTGGAGTTCTTCTGATGTTTACAAGATTTGTACATTATTGTTTTGTTTAGTGGTTGCGTAGGCTTTGCTAGGTTCGCTCTAGGGTTAACATGGGAGATGAATAAGGGGTGGTCGTCCACCGGTAGGCCTTAAAGATCCGTGAATAAAATCTCACGATGAAAAGAACTACTTTTGATAAAGAAGAAGAAAGAAACGAAATTTTTGTTATTCTTTTTCTTTTGCACAAGAATGCCGTGAAATGTTCTCTCTCAGGGGCCGTGCTGCGCGGCTAAGTTTTTTTATCTTTCTTATTTTTCTTTGCTTATATTCTTTTCAAATAAGGTGTTTTTTCTGGAAAGAATAGGCCTACTTGTATGCAGGAAAGAGGGGGGGTGTCAAAGGGGGGTTTTTTTTTTGTTCAACATCAGGAGCGCACTTCCATTTCCGTCCGTGAATAAAAATTCAACGAAAATTACGCACACTCGATATGAAAAGAGCGTTGAAACAAAGACAAAAACAGTGCGCCGCCATCTTGAATAAAAGAGAGCGTGAACACATTTTGTGAAAAAACAAATTAGCCAACATATGAAGCTCTTGTTTAAATTCCATTTCTAAATCCGCAAAATAAATGTGAAAAACTTGAGTTTGGAAAAAAAATCAAAATGAAATGAAATGACAATAATAAATGGATGAATTAGGCCTAGATCGAGCAGCAAATATGCTTACGGATTACTTAACCTAGCCTACAATGTCGATGTTGTTTATTTAATTAATTTTTTGATAAATATATATTTTAGGTTGCAGTTGTTTTCTCAAAAAAAGCTGAGTTCGTCCTTAACATTGCGAGAACATCATCTATCCTCCATATTATAGTGGTTAGTATCCCCGCCTGTCACGTGGGACACCGGGGTTCGATTCCCCGTCGGGTAGATTTTTTTTTCTTCTTCTAATTTTTGCTTTCTCAATTAAGCATGCTGAAACTTATTTAATGGATTGCGACATTTGCATGCACAATCTAGGCAAGAAAAAAAGCCTTTAGGCATTGTTTTGAATGCAAATTCCTCAAAGTTTAATTTTAATTTAAGATTGGATTAAAATCTAATCTTATAGCCTTATTAGCTTTGCACGTTAGGTCCGCACCTAACAAGCGGCGCAAGACCCGACCTCATTGTTCTTAACTCAAGAGCGGTTGACAAAATACAAAGGAAAGCTAATAAATAATAATAGTAAAAAAGAATAGGCCTAGAACAAAATTTAATTTTTATTATGAAATAAATTGTGCGAGCAGAACGCGCTACTAAAAGTGTAGTGAAAGGGACGCGTCCAATTAAGGAGCTCAGCAGGTGGTTTCAGCAGGTCGCACCCCTAAAATTGGGCTCTGGCTCTAGTGATTTCGGTCGTGTAACCACTGTAACGTTAATTTATTGCGGTTTAACATTGCCTAAATTGTTGCTGACCGGAATAGTTGGCCGGCCTACGTTACCGGTATCAACCAACTGAAACAAGCGCGAGTAGAAATTGCAATTGAAATTTTAATTAATAAAAAAAAAGGTGAGTTTAAGAAAGTTTTAAGACCTAGGCCTACTTTAATGAAGTTGCAGCTGCGAGTAGTAGGCCTTTACTACAAAAGATGACCGTAAGACAATAAAATCTTATAAGATTTATAGTGGCAAAATCAAGTGTCGAAACGACGTTTCAGACCGTTAAAATTTCGTTTAAAATTTTTTTTCCACAAATTTAATCTCGTTTAGGTCTGTATTCTTATGGACCCTACTCGTTTAGCTTCAGCTTTCTTCAGCGTTGTGCTTTACTACTGCAATTTAGGCTTGCGTCAACGCACAGGTGCGCGAATGTGATGAGCAAAGAGCGAGCATTTCAATTTAAAAACTTTCAACAAAAATATATTTTATGGCAATTTGAAGCGATTATGTTTCCCTTGATGTAACAAAAATTCTCCCTCAAGTCTTGATAAGGTGGGCAACCCTTTTTTCTTCATTTTAAAATTGAATTGCTTTTTTAAAAATGTTATTTTGACTTTTTAAGCCTCTTGAGATAGGTCAGGCATGATAAGTTAGTGACGCGACCTCAGATATTATACACACTGCAGCAGGCCTATGTGTTTGTTGTTTATATTACACATATTCTTGTTTATGTGCGGGGAGATGTTTTATTATATTTCGCGTTCCGAGTGACAGCGAGCAATGCCGATGTCACACGGGGTCGCGTCATTAACAGGTAAAAAAGGGTGTAAACGCAGCGGGCACCCATAGAGTGGGATTTGAAGAATGTTGTCCTTTGCATGTATATATTCGCGTCAGAAAAACATACTTCTTACGGCGACAGATTTACAACCGAACACCTTATATTGTGTATATGATGGTATATTATATTCTCCGTGAAATATGGCGGCGTGACGACAAAAAGACAGACAAGGCCTATTAACGCTCACTTTCTCTAGACGACGACGACGACTACGAAACTTTCACAATTATTATCTGCGTTAGTTACATCTGTCGTGTTTGTTGTTTTTCTTCGACGCCATTTCACACCCATGTGACCCATCTAGCTTTAACTCGATTTTCGACCTGTTTGTGCAGACTTTAAGGAACACACCCTGTATTAATTTCATTTTTATTTTCAACTTCCATTCTGTAGAAAGGATTTCTCATTTGACATGTTGTCAACTTGTACCATGATGTTCAAAGTTGCGTTACTTGAATTCCTTATGCTTGGTTCACACTAGCCGTAAAGGCGTACGTAATGCTTTTAGGTTTTACGGTAGCCCATAAGTAGAATCTCTGCCCTTACTCGATTAAAAACGCCTAGTATGAAGCGAGCGTAACCCATTCGAGTAAAGTCACGTTCTCAACTTATCAAATTATTAAACGAAGTAAACAACGAGTTAAATACAGGGTGTGTTGCATGCTTGCTTGTTCAGCGTGTACACATGAGTAGCCTAGCCTTATTACAAAAATGGCGACCGTGTTGTTTAAAAACTTGTAAATTAAATTTTTTCAGTGCTTTTCAAATGCGGTTAGGAATTTTAATTGTCACCTGCGCGTGTGCGAGCAGAGCACTCAAGCGTTATTAATTTGAGCACCTGAAACGTTATTAAAAAAATTGAACAAAAAAATTCCCGGTGATTAAAAATGACGATAAATTAAAAACAAAAAAATTAAGTTGAGGCCTATATCAAATAAGCGGCGGCAGAAAGCAGGGTGGGCGCGTTTCACATTTTAATGGAGGCTCGCCGGATTAAAAAAGCAGAAATGTCCGTTTGAAATTTTGAAGACATCTCTCGATGTTAATTAGCGCAACTCGCTTAATTCCGAAAAGTATTTTTCTTTCTTTTAGAAGAAGAGCAATTACGAAATTCCAAGAGAATGGCGTCATGACGTCACTGCCTTTCAGTAGGCCTACATGTATTTCAAACGGTGTGTAAGGCGGTTGCATACACAATGAAATGTTAAGTCAAATTAAACTTGAGCAATAACTAGGCCCACTGTAGTAGGCACTCAGTGATTAATTCAATTAAATCAATTTTAATTTACAAATGGCTGTAGGCCGAATGAATTGGCCATTGTATCCTCACGGCGCGCCATGTTTGTTTTTTCTTTGGGTCCTTCTTATTCAGTCGATGCTATGATGACGTTTTTAGTTCAAATATTCCCATAAAATCAAAAGGCATTGACTGGCGAATTCCGCGGTTTTTTTTTATTTTCTCTCATTTCTGTGTCAACTTGAAATGCGTGAATGGAGAGACAAACGCACGATTCATGACAACCGGAAGTTTAAAAAATATATGTATATTTGAAAAGGACCGGAAGTTGGCATTTGAAGGACAGAACAGTGCATGTGTGAGAGTGCAGTGTACGTTCGAGGTTAATATCGATGACAACAATATCAGTAGATGTGGAGACCTCAATTACGCATTGGATTCCACGACCTCCCACGCATCCTTTTCAACCAACTATCTGGGAATTTATAGTCAAGAGTTTGTTTTCATTATATCTATTGTACTCACGAACCTTTTGTTTACGGCGGTTCGGATCAGTGTAACTGCGCCGACAAATGACAATGGACATGCAATGAATGAAACCGCAAAAAGGTCCATCCTGGTTGACTCACTCAAGTGTCACACTCACATTCAAGTGATCGCTAAAGTCCAATAACTAAAGAGCAACTAACATGCCTTAGGCTCATTCGGACCTAAAACGTTATTTGAAGTGGGGAGGAATTGTTGGCCACTTAACATTCAGTTTAGCACCCTTTGGACAAGACTCAACATAGGTTCCTTAGGTTGGAATCACGAATGCATGGCTCAAGACCTGTGTTGAGGCAGACACAGTCTAAAGACGAGTTATAGCGCTGTCTACGGGCTTTTCTACAGCAGTCAACTATAGCCTGTCTCGGTATTTTCTTGAGCCGAGGCAGCTTCTTGAATTCTTAAGTCATTTCAACATTAGAATTCATAATTATTTGAATTTGAAAAGTTCTGAGCGCTGCTAAGTCAAGTCAGCTTTGAACACGTGGACATTTCCATTTAATATATCGAACGCACCTGTGCGCTCGAGGATGGACGTGTGAACTGGATCCATAATGGAATCGAACAAATGGAGTTTTCCAGGTGCAAAACGCCGACTTGAATAACAGGCTCGAGTCACGGGTTGCTGATACAGGCCCTAGGCCCTATAGAACTACCCGCGTTCAACTTGTTTGATTTCAACTCGCATTGGGTGAAATGCTTGAGCCAAACGGTGTTGGATGGGCACGTTAATGTATCGGTTGAATTCAACTGAGTTGAAAGGAGATTGGTTGCGTAAAACCAACCATTCAAGAGTTGGATTGAAATTGTCTAAAGAAACACTCACCCGTCTGACGGATTGCTGTTGTTGTACTTTGCCGCCAGCGAGCGCATGAAGTCGCTGTAGTTGCGCGTCATCATCTGCTCCATCTGCTTGAGGATCGGCGTGCCGGTGCCGCCGCCGCCGACTGTCGACGATCCGGACGCCGGCGAGGGCGAGGCGGGCGGAGGCGTCAGCTGCTGCGGACTGCTGCCCGTGGCGACGCCGAACGGCGAAGGCGACGAAGCGGAAGCTGCGGCTGCTGCTGCGGCCGCGTGCAACAGTAGCCGCGAGTGCATTGCGTGAGCATGATTGTGGTGATGTTGCGACTGCTGCTGCTGCTGTTGGTGGTGGTGGTGGTGCTGGTGCTGGTCGGCCACCGTCGACGGTGACGGACTCAGGCGCTCCGTCTTGATCTTTGCCGGATCGATGGTTGCCACCAGCAGCGTGTCGGCTGGCATTCCCGCTCGACGATGTCGCGCGTTCGAGTCCGCCGCACCGAACTCGATCGGCTGCGGCGACCGATGACGGTGTTTCTCGCTGTCGTTGTCGTCCTTGTCGGCGTTGGTGCGCTGCTTGTGGTCGACTTGAGCGTTCCTCGTTGGTTGAGGCTCTTGAATGACTTGAGCAGCAGCAGCAGCAGGAGGCGGTGGCGAATGGAGTTGAGGAGGCGCGGCAACAAAGGCCGGATGAAGATCATCACGACGACGACGATGATGATGATGATGATGAAGAGGATGCTGCTGCAGAGGATGATGATGATGAACGTTGTTCATCTGTTTATTGTTGGAGAACTGAGATTGTGCCGACGATCTCCTCCTCCTTATGTCTCTCCTCTCGTCACAATCGCCGTTCGACGGTCGCTTGCTGCTCTTGTGACGGTCGGCGATCTGCTGCTGAAGCTGCTGCTGCTGGCGGTGGTTGTTGAGGTGATGTCGCTGCGGCGACCATTGAAGGTCCAGCGCCGATTCTGACGCAATTCCGTCCGTGTTGATGGCCGGACGCGGACTGGCCACCGTGGACAATCGACGTTTGTCCGCCTCGGCCGCCACCTTTTCCGCTTCTATGCCTGCGCATTTGCACGAGTAGACAAAACACACGCATTGTAAAACGACAAAACAAAACATTTATAGACCTTAATCAATCCATTTTGAGACACTTTTCAAGACCTTTCTCGAGTTCTTAACTAGGCCTAATTGGAATTTCTTAAAGAGTCGAGACCGGTTTATGTACATTAGGAAACAAAAATGGTCTTATCCAGTGAGTCTTCTCCAGTGAGAGTTTCTCGAGTCGAGATAGGCCTACATATGTTCATTTTGTCAGGATTTAGCTACTATTACCCCGTTTAAAGTACCGTAACTAAGCTGCACATATTGCTATGTTTAAGTCTGGTTACCACTAAAAATTAAACTGCCGAAAATGGTTTTAATATTTTAATGTATTTTACTATTACGTAGTAACTATTTTAGGCCTACGATCTTAATGTAGTTAATATGTAATTACGTTAAAAAAATGACGCGTCGATAGATTGCTACTATCGCGTTGAGAATAAACATTGCTCAGCGTACCGGTGGTGAGAAGGAGGCGTAAAATTGCTCGTGAATACTCCATATTTGGAGATTCTGACTTGAGTAGGCTCATATCGTCAGTATGCCTATATGTCTCGGACAATAAGCCTATTTTAAGCGGATTAAGGCTAGCTAGCTCGAAAAGGCCCAAGTTTGCTGCACAAAATGGCTTTGCTTAATCTCTCGATCGATATCAATCACGTAATGTCATCGCCCAGTCGAGTTTTTTGCGTCTTGTTTTTATTTTTCAAACTGAAGGCCGTTCGCATTGACCCAGTGCCCCTCCTTTTGCGATCGCATAAAAAATCTTTCACATTTTTTATTTTTATTTTTTCTTCAAATATAAATAATAATCTGTTTTTGTGTCTTCACATTGCATATTACTGACACTAGATTAGCCAAGCCTACTGTCAATTATTAAATGTTTTATTTCTCGTGCATATGCACGCACGCAATCATATGAACCTACATTATATTTTCTATATTTTATATAAGAAAAGATTAAGACAAACCAGACCGGCTTTTATAATTCTGAACACCTTTTTATTTGGCTTAGCTCATCGGTTTTACGCTTTTATATGCTCAGACGAAGAGGATTACCGCTCGCTGACACTCGTTTAGAAAATAACTGATGAAATTGGTAAATCGTGCATTTATTTGAGGCATTCTGCTACGCGAGCACCCTGTAAAACGCATACGACGGATTGTTAACTCGAGAGTGTTAAATTGTTTAGACTAGCCGAAAATGGCCGGATTAAAACCTGAATTTTATTGCGCCGCACCGTAACGACCTTTTTTCTTGGCTACTTAGGCCTATTATTCGCGAATTCACAATCCTACGCTATAGGCCTATATAGTAATATTTTAACTGAACATCATAAATTTGAAACACTCTCCACCCCCCCTCACTCTACCGCCATCGTATTCCAACCCCCTGGCCTGGGTTAATCTCTCTGCTGATTTCAATGAACTTAAATCAACTTAATAAATATTTGAATTCTTGCTCGCGATGAGGTCAGGGTTTAATGCGGTGGAGGTCGTGCGGCGTGCTGGCCTTGGTGAACGCCATTAAATTTCCAAGACAAAAGGACTCGTAAAGGCCTAGGCCTAATGCGCAAAGTACTCACGCGGCACAACGAATGCAAGATCATTTGCATAATATACTGTTCGAGCGACGTACCATATTCGATAAGTGCCACAAGCCGAGCGATATCACATCGAGCTGACGCACGACATCAACGGATTGTATTATTATCAAAATTAATATTTGTATGTGGGTGACCTCGGCGAGGTCACTCGCCTGCTTTTTGAATGTCATTGGGGTCACGTCCGTGACAAAACAAGCGCTATGACGAATTCCATGCTGTGGAATCTTCCAGTAACGAGAAGTGTAACACCTCGTGTTACATCGTACAGACCCTTCAATTTGTGTTAATTTTCGCCATTTTTTTTCTATAAATTTGTTTTTGCGTTTATTTATTACCACCAGAGGCCGGATTCATATGCAATTGCTTGCACACTTACACCCTGCTCTGTTTGGAGCAATCGTGGACAGCGTTCTGAACATCGTCTATTTGGACTGACGCAGACGTTGGTGCGCCATGGCCTGCGTTGTTGCACTTCGCCCTTCAGAAAGATTGACCACATCACGATTGGTGAGCGCGGACTTCGCCAACCGGCCCAGTGGTCTGGGGAGTCATCGGAAGACTTTCTGCAAACAACCCCTCCGTTGACAACCACTTTAATGGTCTTAATGTCCGCGATGACAATGAGCTGCTTTTCGACGAGCTGGGCCGGTTGGCGAAGTTGGCGCTCACTTTGCCTATCACCAATCGTGAAGTGGGTAAATCTTTCCGAAGTGCAACAACGCAGCCCATGGCGCACCAACGTCTGCGTCAGTCCAAATAGACGATGATCAGGACGCTGGCCACGATTGTTGGAGGACACAACGGATATATGTAATTTGCCATTAATAAATTAATTGCAAATTTCAAATATTTGTTGTGTTTTCCACAAATAGGTTTGGATCGTTATCAAATTCTGTTCTTTTGGCGATATCCAGAAAATAAAAGTTGCAGTTTTTATCGGTGAGTCTCATTGTATGAAAGGCGTCGAGACTTTTTAAAGTCTTAAAAAGTTTCTTGAATGCGTTAATTAGCAAATATTCGACAATGGGAGAAACGATGATAAAAGGCGGGAGAATGCTTTATAATGATGTGTAGTTCGCTCGCTCTGCGTCCACCTAAATTGCGCTTCATTTTGTCTTCTTATTTTTCATCATTAGGCCCGAGTGTGTGTGTGTTGTTGAATGCAACACAGCACAACATATGTTTATTCAAAAAGTTTTAAGAAAAAGATTTTTTTGTAAGCGGAACAAAAAATACTAGGCCTAGCTAACTCTTGAAATTTTCTTTGCATTTTATTATGATAAACGAACAAACAAACTGCCAACAACAATAAGAAAAAACCTGGCGTAGTCCCAAGTGGATGATGATAACTCCCTCAGCGAGCACACACAGGTCAATAGAATAGGAGATAATTAAAACGGGGTCATGACCCCAATGAGGTGATGGACACAAAACAATTGAGTGGAAATAAGGAAACCATATAAATGCGAGCTGGTTGCATTCATACACACACACACACACACAATGAGCGAAGGGACTATTGCTGAGATATCTATAACAGACTAAGATCCACGTGATCTTTATCTGTTGACGAGTGCACATAATATTAGCGTATCTTATTCAAGTCTTGAGTTTTTCTTAACTAATGACTTTTAGAGGATTGTCGACTTGAAAAAATCCCAAGACAGGCTCCGATGACGTCATTTCTCCATTATCTCTAAATGAAAAAAAAACGATGTAGGCCTACATGTATTCCCAATTTCTCAGCCTGTGTTGGGATTTTTTCAAGTCAAGACAACTCTAAAAGTCATTAGTGAAATTCGGTCTAAAAGCCCATTTCACTGGCCGATTTTTCTTAAAAATCGGCCCGATTTTGCCTCGTACGACGTCGGACGACGGCTTTTGAGCCGATTTTCAGTGAGTGATGAAATCAAAAAGTTTGTTTTTTATGTCCGACTAGCGAGAGAGTCGTATGACGTCATTAGGTTTCAACCAATCAG
>JAQIYI010000896.1:0-14696 GCA_034700265.1 Polyzonium germanicum | reverse complement strand
TCAGCAACCAGCACTGGCAATAGACTAAATGGAAGCCATATTGGCAGTGCGCGCGCACTGCCAATAGCACCGACCATTTTGAATGCGCGCATTCCAGTTTAGGCCGGCATTTTAAAATCTAAACTCAACTTTGACCTGTTTAAATTCTTCGCGGTTCCTTAATTGCATTTCTAATGCTATGGGGATATAAAAAGCAAGCTGAAAAACAAGTTGTTGTTTTAGCGCGTACATATGCGAGAGAGCTAGACGTGTTGTGCGGCAGGCTAAAATCTGCATGGAATTTGCATAAAAGCTGGACTCCTGAATTTAATATCAGTTTTATTTTCGCGTTCTTTTGTTCGTTTGCAGGTTCAAAGTACGTGCCGAGCCCGTTCATCATGGCCACCAACGGAAACGCAGATATGCATGGTGAGACAAATTAAACGCATGACTCAAAAGTAAAATCTGGATTCAAAATTAAATGAATGGATCCAAAGGACAATTTCGATTCAAATAATTACACATAGCCTCATAGGCTTATAATTATGATAATTAATTATAATTATTAGTCATGGCTCTTTTGTAGACTTATTTGCTCCAATTTGACTGGAGTCACCCCGCCGTCCATTATCTGATCAATTACCGTAATCTTTTATACGTCTTGGCGTATCACATATAGCCGCCGCCGTATGGTTTATACGAACTTTGAGGACCCTATGTTGTACCAGACTTAATTAATTAATTGTGGTTTAATTGAAAATGATATGGTTTGATTACACAAAACCGCTACGACGTGGTATGTAGGCTACGCGACCTCTTATAGTTCACGTCCGCTGATGTTTTCAACTTATAATTCATTGCTCAAGTTCTGATAATTAATAATCAACATGAATTTATAAATATTATGAATTGTTAGTCAACGCGTGTCTGCATGCATTTGGCACTCGCACTCGCAGTTGTAGATGCAAAGCGAATTAAACGTCTTCGCTCTTGAGCAAACACCTATTTTTCGTGGCAACGCAGGCGGCAGTTTGACCCCCAATCGCTTAGGCCTATCAACGCAATAAATAGGGTTTGCCTAGTTGCTACGCCCATTCGTTGTCTAGGTAACCTATATTCACGAGTTCTAACCTTCACTGCGCAATGACGTCGTTGCGACACGTTAACTTATTAAACATTTTATATCATCATTTATTTTTTAATTGTTTATAGTGAACGCATTTCTTATTTTTTAGGGCTCTTGAATTCATATGAAATGGCGCCGAGAAGTTCATCGTCGCCGAAAACGAACGCAGAGACCCTGGATGTAGACTCTTTGAAGCCGGCAAAGTTGAAGAACGGTGATTCGAAATCACGCGGGCATCATAAAAATGTAAACTTTCGTTTTAATCCCCGCTCATTTGTGCTAAGGTTCTTCGAAAGCTGGGCCGTCATCGGGTAAGGGAAGCGCTGGTCCTTCATCACCTGATAAGCCTCATTCGAGTGCCAGCTCTGCTCGTGCAAGTCCGTCGAAGGCCTATGCTTCAACCAGCAAGTTTTTAGATGCGAAATTTATTTTTAAAAACCTCAGCCTAACTTATTTTTTATTTTTAAAATGTATTATTTATTTTATTCAGATTTCGCTGCTAAGAAGTCGAGCAACAAGGTGGCGAGCAAATCTAATGAGGATATTGTCGCGGAGTTTAGTGAACTGAAAAAGGCAGGCCTATACTTGCCACTCAATTGAATTTAAAATAATGAAAGCATCGCGTTTTTAAAACAAATAATATTAACCTATGTTATCTTTAGACAATTACTTACCTTGGCATTGAGAATGGCCAATTGAAGTTGAAGTTGCGCAAAGCGGAGGAAGATATCGTTAGACGGGTAGGCCTACATATAAACCTAATCATTATCAAATTTAAGTTAATTTACGATGCAACAAATTATAAAATCGGTGTGTAAGTTGAAATGTTATTGGGCATCGTCAGTTTCAGTTAATAAGAGTGCAGTTCGACACAAGTGTTTACTCATCGTTTTCAAATACTAATGTTTTTTCGTAGGTTGAAACTGAGAAGCTTTCCGCGAGCACGGTATTCGCTTTTTTTTCATTTTTGAATCTCCTTACATTCTAGTTCTAAGATTAAATAGGCTTAAGCTAGACTAGTTTCAAACTATGAAACTTAAATTTCATTGAACGCGATTTGTTGTGTAATGTGAATCTAGTATTTACTTTTTTTTTTTTCTTAGCTTATCAGCAACATGAAGCGTAAAATCCAACGTTTGGAAGAATCTGTAAAGGAAAAGGATGGCTTAAATAAGTAAGTTTTTCTTTGCAAATTGCTTGACGTTGTATATTGAATTTAACATTGAAAAAATAAATTTTTCCTGATTTATTTTCATATAGGCTGTTGCAAGCCGATGCGAAGATCGCCAAACACGAAGCGAAGATTGCCAGTGAATCGACTAAATTTGACGTAAGCAATATTTGAGTTTTGAAAATATAATTTGAAAGGTTAAAAGTAGGATTCGGTCTCGGAAAATGCTTATAGTAATTTGGCTTCTGGTCAAGCAATTATAACACCAGGTTCCGCAAAATTGCACGATTAAAAAACATCTGTACATCTAAGTCAAATCTAACTTAATTGTAAGTGGATTGCCGCTTTAAGTAATTTAATATATCAATAAAACACTGTAATTTTGAATAAAATATTAATTTTAAGGCTGCGGGCAAACGAGGAAAGGATGGCAAAGAATACGCCAAAAATGTTGCAACTCGGTAAGTGCTGTTAGACTTTGGCTATTTTGTTTAGGTAATTTAAAGCTTGAGTAAATAATTAAGATTTTTACCTTTAATTGTGCTTATTTACATCTGACCATTTAATCATAAAGTATTATTTATTCAGATTTAAAATTCTTTTTTGAACTATTTTGACAATATAGTTGATAATCTTAAAATTTCAGGGCCTATTTACCGTCCACCCGCAGCGGTAATAGTCGCGGCTCCGATGGTGCGACCACGGCAAAGATCCAATCTCTGGTCGATGAAAACCATCAGCTGAAAGAGAAACTTCATAGAGCCCTAAGCGTTTATGATCAAAGCATTATGGGTGAATATCTTTAAAAAAAACAACTACAAATTATTCAGAAAAGGTTTTAAATAATAATTATATAAATTGTCGCAGAAAGTTACGAGGGGATTCCGTCAGAGGAACTGATCGCTGAAATCACTAAACTTAAAGAGGTTCGGTATCTTGTTGAACTTATTTAATTTAAACTTTAGATTAATGATTTTAGAATTCTAAAGATTCTAAACGACTTGACAATGTTAGTTTTTTTTTTCAATTAAGGAAATGGCTGGGTTGAAGGTTATCATAGAGAAGATTCAAAGTGAGGCTGAACCGAACGGCGATCTCACGTCTGCCCTTTTGCTGGAGGAAATGGAGCGAATGAAGTCCAGTCAGCGTAACCTAAAGGAGGACAATCTTTCCTACTACGAGGCCTTGGAGAAAAAGGAGTAAAAATTATAAATTCTTTTGCTTTGCAAACGATTAAATAAAAAAGTTCTTAAATCTGACTAAACTTATTTGATTTTTTTGACTAAACTTGCAAACAAAGTTTGGAAATTCAGGTTTTGAAGGAAGAGCTCGAGAAGGAGCGCAAAGAACGTTCTGCCAATGTTGTCCGCTCGCAGGGCGCAATTCCTAAAGTTCCAGCTGCCATGGCCAAAGCCACCAACCGGGGTTCAGACAATCCGAAGACTTTGCAAAGAAATCAGACTTTTAAGAAACCGGCTGTTGAAACTGGCAAGACGGCTTTGACCAAAAGTAGACCCGCTGCAGCTGCTTCTGCTACTGCTGCCGCGTCCAAGAAGGTAGTCAAAACATTTTGTCAACTTCTAAATATCTCGTTTGAGTGAAGTATCCAGGAAGGAAGTCACAAATTTTCTTAATCTTTTTTAAATTTAGGAACATCGTTCAGTTAATTTTTGTTTGTTAATTTTTCTCGCTTAAATATGAAAATCTAAACCAATTAACTGATGTATTTCACATTTTAATTATTTAGAATGTTGTACCAATATCTATTAACCGCCGAGCGACTTCTAAAATTGCAAAGACTTCCGATGTTCCAATCACGTTGCCACCGTCTCCGATTAGGCCTGTGGTCAGCAGCCCATCATTGCCGGGCGTGATCAACAGTGACATGCCACCCTTGAATAACGATTCGCCCATGCCAAAGGAGGTATTGACGACCAATCTAACGCTCGACTCGTCTAAGGATGACGTCGCACTCGACTCTTCAAAGGACGACGTCCCACTCGACTCGTCAAAGGACGACGTCGCACTCGACTCATCAAAGGACGACGTCGAGCAACCGCATCTGGAAGAATTCAGGCAAAATGTAGCTGCCAAGAAGATTCAGAAAACATGGAAGGAACATCAGGCCAAAGTACGTTCAATTAACATTTATTAATTTAGAACATTTTCGATCAGATATAACAAACGTACGATGTACATGTATAATACAAATCTGCAGGGCGCTTCCAACGGATTTGAGCCAGCTGAAAAGGAAAAAGTCGAAAAAATAAAAGCGATAACTGAGAATCATGCTGCCCGCGTCATTCAGAATGGTTGGAGAAACCACAAGCAGAACTCAGATGCCCGCGAATTCGATGGCGTATGTAAAAAAATTGAATATTGGGTTTAATTTAACTGATCTTGATCAATAGAGGGTGGAATTATAAATAAGTGTTACAAGATCAATAGAAGTTATTAAATAAAATGCGAATTAAATTTCTTTCGTGAGTTCTCGTAGAAATCGGTTCAAAATTGCCCTTTATTGATTAGTTTCCCATGATATTTTCGACTTACTTTCGTTTTCATTAATTTTTGTTGTTTTTTTACAAGATGGCGACCACGATTCAGGCGGTTGCTCGCGCTCACGATGAGCGGGAAGGTGGCAACTCGTTCGGCGTTCGAGGTGTCGGTGACGGTGACGCTTCCTTTAACACGGATTTCGTCTTGAACATGGCCAACCTGAAGGACGTGGACGAGAGCGCGACGACCATCCAGTCAGTAGCCAGAGCTCACCATCACCGCCTGCAAACGGAAATGCATAATTACAACATCAATGGCAACACCCGTGACGGCAACCAAGTCAAAGATCGTCGATCGTCAGAAGAAGGAGGAGAAGCCAAAGAGTGACTTGGAAGTAATTGCATTCAATTGTCGACAAGGTAACTAAATTCTAACCAATTTTGCATGTTTTTTGTGTAGTTTTTTCTCCAAATTATATATAAATGAATTTAGATAAAAATTATTTCACTCAAGTGTACTTAATCTAATCAAAAATGGAAAGGCAATCTGAGGAGAGAGGAGGGGAGGCAAAAATGTTCGTTGGAATTTAATATCGTTACTAGTTATAATTGTTTGTTCGTTTTTTCGGAAATTGAATTCCTCGTCATTATCTTTGAACTTTCCTAAAATTTGCATATTACCGTTTACAGGATATAATTTAAAAAGTATTATTTTATAAGTTTATATAATCGTTCACGAATTTTTGTGTTTTATGAAAAAAACCCATATTCAGGCTTATAAGTTGCCTTAGTCATTCCTGTTTGTGACGTTCCAGTACTTTACACTTTTAATTCATCTCATGTACGTGTATCTTTTGTTTGTAATCACAATCCATTTACTGTAGCCTAGTTTTAATTGCTAAAACTTACGAATCTGCATTTAACAGCAAAGTGACAGGGAGGGAGGGGCCAAAGTGCCATATATACTAATTTTTTCCAGTTGATTAAAATTAAATGTTGTCTTATTTATCATTATTGAGGTTGACGTTTACTTGCGGTCGCGGCTGACTTGTGTTCGCATTGCGTAAAGCGTTATACTTTGCGTTTTTCCGCGCAGTTCACGACATTGAATAACGAAGCCCAAATTAAGATTTCAAGTAAACGATTTAATAATTACAATAACTACTGCAGCTGTACAATTACACACATTGACGGCGCTTTAACTACATCAACCGATTATATCGAGGAATGTTGCTCAAAAAATTATGTTACAACTGTTAATTTGACCACATTTTCAATTAACTGTCAAGGAATATAATTAACACGAACAGGGTACATGTATTTAAGCTAAAATCAAATGAGGTTGTATACAAATTCTTGTTTCTTATTTTTCCAGTGATTTGAAGTTTTTAGCTGTTGGAAGGATGGACGCACAAGAGCTTTATCATGGATAAGTCGCGGATGTCACGTTTACGTCTGGTAGCTGCGTTTCTTGTTCAAGAAGAGCTGGAACAGACAGAAGACAAGCGTGACGGCGTAGATGGCGACGGCGACCCAACACTTGTACGCCTGGTTCTCGTAGGCTGTGTCCACTTCCTTCAGATAGTCGGCGATCGTGCCGTTAAACTCGTCCGACAGACCCAAATCCTCGGCCAGCGACACACTGTGCGTGTAGAAGAATCCGCCCATCAGCGCCTACAATAAATGTTTAAAAAAAACGAAATGACATAAAATACTTAGCCTATATATGCTCTCGTGGCACCTAGGGGCCTGTAATTGGGTACATGTAATCTGTTGACCCCTAAATTCTATCATTATCATTATGACGTCAATATATATGGCTCATATTTCCTTGATGAGAACATATGTCCGTAGATCCACAGTGGTTCGGTGGCCGCCAGCGGGGCCCCATGGCTGGTTTTTGGACACATTTTGACGTACCGGTACGAAACTCGACGATCTGACATCTCGACGATCGGCATCTCGAGGTTGACTCGATGACTAAATATAGAGTTGTCCACAATTTCGCCACTGTCGGCCGGGTCCGCAGGCGGCCACCCAGCGACTGTGGATACCCAGGTAAGAGGCGTGGTCCTCCCAGAGACTATAGAATGAAAATTATATAAATTATATTCTATAGTCTCTGGGTCCTCCTAGCTCTACATCTAGTGCTCTACTTGATTGCACTCGTCCGTAACGTCGCAATTGTGCAGGTTGCGCAACACAGGTGTGAAATCATGAAACTTGGACGGGGTGCAGGTGAGGGCGTGCCCATTCATTTAGAGTCCTATTTGAAGCCTACCTTTTCTTATTAAACCTTAAAATACGCACCAACTGAATGATTCCCCAGACGCTGACAATCGTGCAGCATATCGAAAGCTTTGGTCCACAAATGACGAACATTTTCGTATATTTTTGGAGTTTTTACGACGATGATTGCGAGAAAGGATGCGGCGCGATCGGGAATCCTAAACGGAAACGGAAGGAACGTAATCATCGCGCGCGCGCGCGCGCGTGCGCATGCGATGACGTCAGAAGTGACGTCATTCATTGATTTCGTGAGAGTGAAAGAGAGAAGTTTGCGTGAGCTAAATAAAGTGGGACTTGCAAGTGGTTTTTAAATCAAATTTTGTGTGCGCCGAATTATAAATAGTCGACGATCGATGAACATATCCATCTCGAAGAGTCGTACGTAAGTTTGTCGCACGTCCGCTTGTCTTCAACGTCGTCTTTTGACGACGACGATTTCAAGTCCGACTCTCCTGAAAAGTTGACGGCAGGACGCAGAGGGAATCCAAGATGGTGGAAAGGCTAGGTGGGTGTCGCCCATTCAGTTTCTCGTACTTTGTAAATGATACAATAGTGTCATACACGGTTAAGCTTGTCGCGGCTAATTTAAGTAAGAAAAACAAAGTTTTGCTTCTAAACAGATGTGGGCAACCGTAGCTGGGTGAGTGGGTGTTATATGCTCAATTTTGACGGTCTCACTAATGTCTAATATGTCCTATGTGTTATCTGCCCGCAATATCATTCATAATGAATCATAACGTATTACGTGTATTACGATGCACCTATGTTACCAGGCAATTAACTTGGTCTAGGCCTATTACATATTGTTACATGTTGGAACCTACTACAGCTAGACCTAGTTTGTCTTGCACGCTCTTTAGTGGAGCCAAGTAGGCCTAAACGCGGGACTTTGGGGCTTTTTGACGACTGCCTCAAGAGTTTAATAGTTAAGTTAATCAGTATAGGTTATGCTGATGCAATTAAGGACCTTCCAACAATATTGACAATCAAATTTGACCAAATTGTTGTTCGATTAATTTTTACGATTTTGGTCAAATTATTGTAATTAAGATCGTAGGTAAAACGCGTCTGGCCTAGCTCAATTGAGTCAAATAACTCAAATTTAATCGTAGGTCTAAGTATTGTTGATCGTCACTTGTAGGCTACGAAGCCTACGAGTACACAAAGCTTGATAATGAAGTGAAGTACTTGATTGATTGTATAGACGTATAGGTTTATATATGGACTAGGCAGGGTTTATAATTAAGCCTAGGCCTCTATTTTCACTTTCACTTCATGACAACTTACTAAGCCTAGGCCTATTTATGAAAGGCAACGGCTGAACATTTACATGTAGGCCTACGTAATTAGCTCCTCTATATGCCTAGCAGCCTACAGGCAACTGTGTAAGGCCAAGAGCATGCATGCTTGAAAGGCCATTAACTAACGATGCCTTATTGGCTGTCATATAAACCTAGGGCTAAGGCTTAATTCTTGCGTGCGCGCTGCCAATGTAGGTTGGTCTAGGCTAAAGTTGTGTGGGGTTTTTTTTTCTTCTGAACCTTACATGTAGGCCTACCGGTATATGCTTTAATGGTTTAGTCAATTGATAGATTTAGTCAAGATCCTTGTCGTGCGTAGGCCTATGGTTCTAGATCCTTCTTGCAAATGTATATGCCTAGCTCCCTTGGCACAGTTTGCAGCTCGCATTTCTTGCGAAGCCGACAGCAGCAGCAGCAGCAGCTGGTCGATGTACGAGGTTTTCACCTGCATTTCACCAAGGTATATAGAATATAAGGTAGCGCCATTTTACGCGATCTTGGTTTCCCGAAAAAAAATGGGCGTCTCGCGCGTTATCATGGAGGCAAGTTCTTCAAGACCAACAAATTAGTGGCATGTTTTGGCGTAGGCCCAATTAATAGGCATTTTACAATATGGAGGTTTTGCTTCCGCCATGACGTATTTCCAAACCACGCCTTTTTTAAAATTTCGCGCATGCGCGAGTTTTGGCACCCCCCCCCCCCCTGGATTTCACGGAGTAATTATTTCTTTGCTTGATTACTCAAGCGATTACTTCGCGCGAGCCCCGCGTAGAAGCCTATAACTATACGGTTATGCTTATGCGGCCTATGGGGTGCTGAATTGCTGATTGCCGAAGAATTGTTCCCGGCTAGGCCTATCTTGGAAAGAGGTCGTACATTTAGCCATGGCAAAATAAAATACAAACAAAATGTATGCCTATTTGCATTTATATTTAATAATTGTTACTTTCGTTCGCAGCATTTTTCGTGTTGACTGACTCATTGTATTGAAATGTGAAATGATGTCATATTTTCTTTCAATTTTTCTTGGCAGTAAACAGCGAAGCGAATGCCAGGCGGATAACTATGGTGGAAAGTTGTTTTGGCAGTTCAGGACAGGTCAGTGTCCAGCGTTTATTTTATCCCGTTTTGTAAAATCATTGCGAAATCAACCCGCTTTTGTCTTTTACACTGAGCATGCGAATTTTTTTTATTAGCCTACCGGTACCAAAATTGTCGTAAAACTCTAGGCCTCCTATATACCAACTACATGTATAAAGTTACTGTAGTTAAGTATTTTAGTAAGGTTGCTCAGCTGGATAATTTAAAAATGTTTCCATTAAATGTAACCTTGAATGGACCTGTATATCTACTACTGTCTGGTCGCTTTTTACAGGATTACATTTTTCAACCTGGCCTATCATAGGCCTATTGGATTTAAACATTTAACTGCAGTTAACTCTTCTAGCCTAGTCGGAACACAGCAACCGCATTAAAAAGAGGCTTTCAGTGCGACACCCTGTAGGCCTAAGTTAAAATAAAATCAGAATTTGTCGTAGGCCTCCTTGATTCAGTACACGTAGAGAGAATAATTTGCATGATTTTTGTTTTGAATTTAATTATAGTGGCTTAATCGTTGTTGACGATTGATTGTTTTAATCTTTTTGGTTAGCAGCCGTTGAAAATTCCAGGACGAGTTCTTGTAGGAGAAGGTGTCCTGACGAAAATGTGTCGCAAGAAGCCTAAGCCGAGGCAGTTCTTCCTCTTCAACGACATTCTGGTTTATGGCAACATCATCATAAACAAGAAGAAGGTGATTACTGATTTACATTTAAATTGGACATAACAGCTATTATGCCCAGTCCTAGTGCATTGTACGTAGCCTATACTAGACCTAGGCCTAGTATTTATTGGCGAGCGTTTAAGCACATCATCTCCGATGCGTTTAAGGATATTTTCAAAATAGTTTTTAAAAATTCCAGTTTTAATTAAGCTTATCTAATTTGCGATTAGGTGTAAATTTGAATTAGATTTAATCTACCTATATCTTAAGAGTTATAATGATGCTCAGCAGAATTTAAATTATGCCTAACATTTTTGCTTTAAGAAAATAGAACACAATTTTAATCAAGCTCAAACATTGACTTAATTTAGCCCTAACAAAATGCATTTATGTTCAATTTTCAGTATAATAAGCAGCACATCATTCCTTTGGAAGAAGTCAAACTAGACAATTTAGACGACGAAGGAGGTAAACTGCAGCTACAGCTTACACGTGCATACAAAATTGCTTGCTGCTGTATTTAACGCTTGCAATCATTGTGATATTTTTGTTAAGTATAGCCCTGCGAAACGGCTGGTTGATTTGTACGGCTTCCAAGTCTTTTGCCGTGTACGCGGCGACGGCCACCGAGAAGAGCGAGTGGATGTTGCACATCAACAATTGCGTAGCAGAACTGCTCAAGAAAAGTAAGGAAGCAGTAAAAAAAATCAAAAATCTTTTTTTTGGTTGTAATTAGTGTGTTGTTGAGACAGTCAAACAGTGCCAAGTTTCAAGCTCTCTAATTTTATACTTTTGAGAGTTCTGCCATCATCATATTTGTAATTATTTTTTTTGGTGTTGTTTATTCAGGTGGAAAGAAGGCAAGCACCGAACATGCAGCCGTCTGGGTTCCAGACTCTGATGCACCTGTTTGTATGCACTGCAAGAAGACCCAGTTCACTGTCCTTAGCAGGAGGGTATGTTTTAAAAGTATAATTGTTCGAGCGAGGACTGCTAGCTTGACTCAAATGACACGTGCGTCTGTCCGTTAGGTCGTGTTTCTGTCCGATCATCACGTGCACCTTAAAAGCACTTGCAATAAAATAAACATGCAATTGTTGCAGAAATTGGTTCTAACATTGCGCGTAACCTTGCGCGTAATTATAGCGTCCTCGACTGTTCATGTTGTCTGCCCCCGCGGTTGCTACTCTCGCTCGAATCATTAGTTAGGATTACATTCTAGTGATGCTACCAACCTACTTATTAATATTGATTACCGTAACTGAATAGCGGTACTGATTGTTTGTTTTTTGTTTTACCCTTCCATGAAGCACCATTGTCGCAAGTGTGGTCTCGTTGTCTGTGGTCCGTGCTCCAACAAGAAATTCCTGTTGCCTAATCAATCGTCCAAACCACTTCGTGTGTGCCTCACTTGTTACGACGTCCTATCGAAAGCTAGAAGTGGGGGCGCTGGTGGTGGCCAGCTTGGGCCAAACCAGCATGGTGGTGAGTTCTCATCATGTCAAATGCAAATGCAAATTGAAATGGATCAAGACGAAATTAATTTATGCCCGAATTATGATTTTTAACTTGAAAAATGCTAAACATAAATTATTCTTTTGAACCATTTTATAGTTTTAAAAATCAAAACTTCTGTTTGTTAAGATGAAAACGGTATAAAAAAACCATAGTCCCATGGTCGCTTATTACAAGTTATTAGTTATTAGAACTTATTACAAAATACTTTTAAAATCTTTTCATGTTTTTTAAGTTTTTCTCTTTTTGAATTAACCTTAGGATGACTGATGCGTGTTAAACCATTATCATTAAATCATCTTTGGTTTTTTTTCTTCGTTTCAGACGACAGACTAGCTAAAATGGATTTTTCTTCCGGCGAAGAAGATTCAGACGACGATGACGAAGCGAGAGACACTTCCGACCCTTCCGTCCTGCTTGAACAGGTATTGTGCCACCAAACACGACCAATGTTGTGGTGTTTTGATCAGCGATTAGGCTGTGTTAGTAATTCTTTATATTTTACATTTGAAACTTTTTAATTCTATATTAAAAACTTTTAATTTGCCCATTTAAATTTTAAAATACCCATAAATTAAATTTAGTACCTGTTTTTAATAATATGAATATACAAGGCACCTTGTTTTGGGCGCCCTCTGTCGGGAGCGCTCTGTCCACGCCGCTCTCCTAGAGTAAGCGAAATGACGTTTCAGTGAGGTCTTCGCGCTTCGCGAAGAACTCACTAAAACGTCATCTCGCTTACTCTAGGAGAGCGGCGCGCTTTACAGCTGCATGCTCTGATAGCGCCCCCACGTATTGGGGGTGGGGAAAAAACACACTCAGCAAAACGCCTCCTTCAGCAAAAGCGAAGTCACGTGATTAAGCGGCAAATTCAAAAAAGGTGCAAAGTCATGACCAATGAATAAAAGCAAATTTTTATTTTCTAAAAATATCCAAGTATTTGTGGAAGAGTGGTTAAGATATTAAGCTCTCGTCCCAGCGGTCCGAGTTCGATCCCTGTTAGCGTGGACTTTTTTTCTTTTCAAAAAAGCACACAGAGATAGGCTCCGCCCATGAGGAACGGACAGATCCCCGCTATAAAGATATAAGAAGATTATGAGACATGCCTGTATACAGGAATTTGCGATAATTTGTCAAAAACCTATATACCGTGCACAAATATAAAAAACCCAGTAAAATCATTCAAATCATTGAACAAATGACATTTTGTTACCAGAAGGCAATTTACATTACCAACCCTGCCTGTATAGATTTTAAAATTAGGCGTGATCGTGTGTTAAATGTTTGTCTTACGATTTAATTTAGCCGACGTTTTATGGAGATGGGCGAGAGACAAGTGAAGGTTCCTTCAGTCATGGCAGCTATGATCAGACGCAGCAAAAAACGATAATCAAAGCGTAATGTAATTTTCAGATTCATAAAAGGAATTTTGGTAATTTGTATAAGTCTTAATTGAAACAAAATAAAAAAAATTCATGATGCACATTCAAAAGTAAAAAAAATTTATTTTAATCTTACATAATGACGTATCGATAATAAACTTTTAAATTATCCCTATTTTGTTTACATTTATAATTTAATCTGATGACGTGTATTTCTAATGTGGTTGAACAAAACTATTTCATCGCAATTAAAATATGTTAAGCAGAAAGACCGTTTATTTTATCACTGTTTTTAAAATGAATGTTATCCGCGCATTATTTAAAAGGTGATTTATTCAAAATTCATACAGTAGTACGAGTAGAAACATGAGAAGATGATTATTTTTCGGCGCGTTAATTGCCGATCTGCTCGTCGATGGGGTAGACTTTTTCTTGGTCGTCATCGCTGCCAGGTAGGACGAAACGCGGTTGAGGTCTGACTCATCGTTTCATTATTTACTCTGTACATTTCCTTGTACTCGATCTCAGAGATGATTGTAAAAACAAATGATTTATTTTACAAACTACACCATTCTTGGCCTGGTGAGATCTATCTGATGGATGGCCATGGCCTTCCATTAGGAAGTGTGAGTTGGATGCTAGGTTCTACAAGCGGACAACAAACCGTTTATTGCATGTAAAAACGTCGCCTAACTCCAATTCATTCCATTTAAAAATAGTCCTCTAACCTAGCCATTTTATTATATTTCCTAATAAGTCGTTTAACCTAAATTAATTTTTTGTAAATAAGCGATTTTTCTATTTTTAATTACCAAACTATTATTTTCTATTCTAAGTTAGTAAGTAATGTAGGACCCATAGGCTAACATAGAGGGAGCTCGACAAATAGGCTACCGGTAACATAGAAGTTGAAGAAGATATATGTTAGTCTATGGACTATGGGTCACGCTCACTCTACGCTCGTTCAATGTATGTTAAATCTGTTTAATAAATTAATAGGCCTACAAACCATACATAACAAAATTATTTCATCTAATAAAAATGTAGCTTTGAGCAGCAAGAAGACGTAATCTTCTTCATCTACCTGATTTATCTTTCATTTCGCAATTAATTACAAAAATGTAAGAAGATAAAAGTTTTAAAACATTAAAAATAATACGGCGTTTGTTTTATCAATATGGTATTTAAAATAAAAATAATTCTATTAGATCATGCAGAAAAGCTTCGTTAACAATTCCGTAAATTTCAAATTTAGACAAGTAGGCCTACTGAATAAGCCAGACCCCGTTTACCAGGCATTGTGGGTTGAAAACACCGACTTTGACAAAGTCCTCATATCGCTCGTCATGATTCAGGATCACATGCCTGACAAAGTTCTGGAAGCCCTTGAAAAGGCGAGTTACATTACTTTGCCCTCATCATTTTACAAAAATCACTTCATTCTACGTCCTATTTTCAGTGATTATAACTTACAGATTCAATTAACGTGCTCGTGATGTGGTTTTTTTTCCCTAAATGTCGTGTGTTTTGAGCAATTCCAATGCTTGTATTATGTTATTAAGGAATGTCTTCTGCGTCTACTTGATTAATTTTATAATCCGCAATGAATTATTTCCATGTTAAAAAAATAAAAATGCAAGATTCCCCATTTATTTCCGGGAGGAAATACGGGT
>JAQIYI010000895.1:0-14700 GCA_034700265.1 Polyzonium germanicum | reverse complement strand
CCTCGTAAACGGAGAGGGGGACGAACCCACGAGACTTCCTTAAGCCCCACCAACTTTAATAGGTGGCCGGCAAGGGGCTCGATCCTGAAAACGCTTGATTGGGTGGGGCCGTGGGGGCGATGGCCGTAACCACTGCGCCACTTCAACACGCGACAGAACTCGGGGTTAAATTCTGCCTTTTCAACGCGATTTTTTAAGATAGATTTTTAATTGTGCCCGTTTCCTCAAATAAATGGAAACTTATCAAAATACAAACACCAATTGCAGGCACGACATCACCGAACCCGACCGTGAAGAACGTTGTCCAAGATTTCGACAATTCTCTGGACGACGAGAATAACAACAAGAACCAATGGACGCACAGCTCGATTGAGTTTCAGTCAACGACAACGTCGGCGACGACGGTCTCAACGATTCCCATCGATCCGATCGTTCATTGGCTGACGAGCACCACGACGGCCACGGACAACGACTTGCAGTCGACCACGACTAACGCCACCAACGACCGTGGACGCAGTCTGGACCAAGAAGTTCCGATCGTCAGCAAGCCACCAGAAGAATCAGATGGACAAGAAACGACCCTGTTTCCTCTGTTTGTCGATCAAGAAGTTGCAGATGACGTCAACCTCACAACGGCTGTAGACGACATGGTGGAAGACACGACGACGTTATTTCCTGCGTTGAAGCCAGACAACGGAACATCCGATGGTGACGATGTTATTGATGATGGCGGCGGCGTAGCGTCACTGCTGCCCACAGAGTCCGCACTGGACTCGTCGAACGACACGATGTTTGACGATGGCAAAAATGCGACTACCCTGGACGGGATCGTCATGTCCACTGCACCGAACATAGCCATCAATGCGACAGACTTTGACGACGCCAATGTCACCGAACCCATGACGATGATGCCGGCTCTGAACACGACTTTCGGTGACTGGAACGACACAACGTTGCTGGAAGACGCTTCAACTTCTGGCCGTCAAAAGGAACAAGAGTCTAATGAGACGACGTCGCTGATGGACCAAGGACATGACGAAGTTGCATCCAACGTGACGATGGACAATGTCACGGCGTCGCCCATCAACGAATCAACATCAACCAGCACCATCAACGAAACGTCCACACATGAATCCAAGTCTTTGGACGTCCTCATTTCGGAAGTCATCGAGAACGTGACCAGCTTGGCTGAAGCCTCAGCAGCAGCTTCGAACGAGACAGGGACGTCCACATTCTGGGACGACTGGGATGACGTGACAACCATTTCCAACAACCACACTATGATAATGATGAAGGACGACACCACAGTCGTCACGACGCCCACCTGGAATGATACGGCGACGAACATTAACGCGACAACGCTGGCAACGCCAACAATGAATTCATCGTCTGAGCGCCTGGGCCCGATGAACGCCACTCTGGAAACGATGGACCTGGAGAATGCAACGAGGTCGACGATTTTGGATTTTTCTTCTTTGAATGTCGACGACTTCACGTCGTGGACGAACGACTCGAGCAACGTCACAGACTTATAGTGTTGGACGCAACTCACACCTGATTCGGTGATCGTGCCTTTCAACCACTCATCATCAAACCTTCAAGTAAAGATAAGTAAAAAAAAAAATAGAAAACTTAAATTTAATTTTACCAACTCGATGATTTATATATTTTGTGTTTTTTAAAACATGTTTTTCTCTTATGTAAACAAGAACAAAAAACCTCAACCCCTATAGTTGCGTTGGTGCTTGGACGCGACTTGAAAGCCTGTCTAATTAGCTCCATATGATTATACATTAGAATTAAGACAGTCTCAAGTCACGTTCAAGTTTTCCTTATAACCCCTTTTAGGCATTCCAGTCAAAGCACACGGCTTTTCTTAAACAATGACGTCATTTTATGTTTCGCGTGTACAAAATGACGTCATTCTCCTACTGCGCGACTATAATTTTCTCGCCAATTAATTGGCAGGCGAGCCGGACGTAGATTGCACATATTGCTGCGAGCTACACAACAAATATCTGTCTTAGCAAATACTATGGGCTTATTATTCAATATATATATTTTTAAAATAATTGTAACTCAAAAGTTGTAAATAAACCATGCAATCAGCATAAGATTAATAATACTTAAGTACGTGTGTGTGCTCTGCAATCACCATTAGACTTACGTGTATAAAGTCAAGTTTCTTTTGAATTTAATCATTCTTAATTGAATGCTTTATTTTATTTCTTAGTTTGATTTAGGTTACCCATTTTTGCAAGGTTGGCAATCACTGACAGCAGGTAGGCCTAGGCCTAAATATCTTTTATTTTTGAAGTTGATTAATTAAAACCTCTTTTGCTGCTCATGCAGTGTTTCAACAAGAATGCATTTACACGTATAATTCAATTCATGGCGATTTTTTTTATTGCTCGACAATTTTCTAGGCCTAAAAATTACAGACAATCGACCAAAAGGTGTTATCTACCACCTTGACATCTGAGTTCAAGGTCATTCGTCTACATATGACAGTTTAAGCAAATGGTAGCCGCTCTTGGTAAGAATACTACATGTATCAAATACGGTAGGTACGTATAAAGCTAGAACTAGGCCTAAGTGCATTTCGGATTGTCACAATTAACTGGTCACGTTAATTACAATTAAGGATTAACTAATTACCTAATAAAGCACGAGTTATTGCTGCAACTGGTGCTGCTGATTCGAATACGTGATGTAATTATTTGCTAAAATGTCAGAAAACTGGTCAATAGGGCCTACTGGCAATTATTCAAATTAATTTAATCAATTGATTTGAATTAATTAATTAGGACAATTTCTTTTTATCGAACTTGCATGTATCTGTCATAAAAAAAGTTCCGATAAAAAGAACATTTTCGTATTGCAAATTTACGCGCAAGAACCAACTAAATATAATTAACTACTCTCGTATAATTAATCCAATTTATTAAATCAAGTTATTAAGTCGCCATATCTCACTCACTGGTACCTAGGCTAATTGGAATATTCAAATTGTCAATTTTTTCTTTTAATTGGTCTGTTTTAAATATGTAGGCCTATGTGTATGTGTGTGTGTGCGTTTCTATAAAAATAATACTGCAAACCCCTCCTGAGAAAATACCCTGTAAGACCCCCTTCCCCCTCGTATTCTAAGATAGAAAAATTGTAGATGCATATACCGGTGACGCGCGTGCGCATATGGACAATTGGTGGACATGGACATTGGGGATTAACTAGGAATCATTAGCTAGGTGCCTATCGAAATTAGGGATCATCATCATCGTTGTCGAGGAATCGTCACACTTCAGTTCCCCCGATATCGTCAATGATGTTTTTACTTGGACGGCGGTGCCTGCACTTGCAGCATGGTGTTGATGCTGCTTCATGGCCGTGCAAGCCGTCAACATTATTATCTTGACGATAACGTTCTGATCGTGACAAACGCTTCAGAGCTAAGTGTCCCAGAAGGACGACGACGACGCCAATGGCGATGACGATCAAAATCAAACCGACGATGGGCTGCACGTACGTCACCGACGAAAAAGTAGAACTTGAATTAGGTTCCAGTTCGTCGCCATTTTTGTTCAGCCACAGAGACCGGATGTTTGTGCCATTACGAGCAGTTGCCACGCTGCGCGTCGTCCTTCGACGACCGCGGCCATCGTCGAACTCAAGCGAAGGTTCGATGGTGTAGACGGCCTGAAGGAACCACCTTTGTCCGCCCTCGATCTGCAATTATAGGTACCGTACGTTTAACCAAGATCATGTGATTATAGCGAGTCGCAGGTTCGATTCCCGCAATGTCTCCTTTTTATTTTGTAAAAACCTACATGAGAGATTGCAAATTTGTACTTAGGCCTACCCGAGGGATAGACAACCCATTGCGATTGACAACAGTGGCAATTAGGCCCAATTGCATTTTGTAAATGGATTTTGAATATTTTCTAATTTGAATTCGATGTACCCTGAGAAAGGAATTCAGTTGACTCACCCTGTAGAGACCGTCCACTGGCACAACGAAGCCATCAACGCCAGGCATGTCAACGATCTCCCTATACTTGGGCACGTCTTCAGCGAATTTCGCTTCAATAGTCTTCGCCCAGTGATCGTGATGAGCACCCACTTGCGGATGGTTGTTGTTTCGGTCCTGCAAGATCGACAAAAACGTCAATTAAGCCCAGTGAGAAATTATATCAACAGACGACAACTGCATCGATGATATCAAGGTGGGAGAGAAGAAGCACCAAGAGGACGATACGATGGCCTAGTCTCTTGCTCGGCCGAATGCATCCGAACTGCGGTCCCTCGTCGTACTCCTCGCCGGTCGGGTCGTAGACGGGCAAGTAGCCGTCTCGTCCGGTGCAAGCGTACACTCGTCTCACGATCAGACGGTACGCGCGCTGAAGATCCTGATCCGGATGCCACAGCACTCGTCCGAGGACGGTCTCACCTATTTGTAGAAATTAAGTTTCAACTTCTCAGCGGGCTTTTGTGAGTATCTTTTGGTTAGAGTGACATTAACTCGTATTTGCATGTATAGTTTTGCTTCGTACCTTTCGAGAACTCCCAATTGGTGTGCCCGTCATCTGCGTCGTTGATGGACGGTGGCGCCAGGAAGGCTCGTTCGTCGTTCGTCAGCTGGAAGTGCGTGTTCAGCGAGTAGACGACGGCCACCGGACGATTAGTCTGCTGGAACTCAATGGGTATCTCGAACCTAATTATCGAAAGATGGATCCAGCAAAAAATATAAAAAGAAATTAAGTTAATCACCTTTTTAAAATGTCGGATCAATTAGATTCTACCTTCTGGCTGGATGAGGAGTGCAAGTTCGATCGAACGAACGCACCGTGCACGGCATCAGCTCCAGGACGTACGTGCCAGAATAATCCTGAGTCGATCGAGCGAAGCAAAGTTGAAATGAAAAACAAACAGAAACGGCTCCAAAGTGATGAAAATATACCTTGAGACTGTAGTTGCTGACTGCTCGCCAGGTCTGCGTCGGTCCGTCGAACGTCCTGGCCGTCCACAGGAGCCGCAGATCAAAGGACAGAATGAGATTGGAAGGCGGAAGCAGCCGACTCTCGTGGCCAACGAGATCTTCGTGTTTCGTCACGAACAGACCTGCAGAGATCGAAAGAAATCTACAACTTCAAAATGAAAGTGGCGAAAAACCTGGAAGAATTCTGAAGCCGAGCGAGCACCTCTGAAGTTGGGCGTCGTCTGGAAGTCGATGACCATCTTGCCGGCTTCTCCGATCGAGATTCGCTGAACGTGAACTCTGCCGCCAAGCTTGCGGTATGTCTGCAGCCGCGATCGGATGACGCCGCCTTCGGAATTCCACGCGACGGAATTGTACTCGAAACTGAAGTCCATTTCCGTGTGACGCTCGATGGTCGTCCACCCGGTCGGATGCGGCGAGACGAACACGTAAGACACGTAGAGCGGCACTCTCACCGTCACCGTTTGCCCGCTGTTCTGCGAATTGAACGGCGCGGCCGCCGACTGATCGACGAACGTGTAGCCGCCGCACAAGTCCACCAGTTCGGCCATGTGGTACCAGGCGTCGAACGTCCACCGACATCGCTTCCTGTTCAGGTGTCGGTACAGAAGCAACGTTTCGTTGCTGCGCAGCGTTGCGTCCAGTTCGTGCCGATATAAATCATCAACCGAAATAATGCCATCGAGCAAATCTGCAGGTCGGTTGAAATTTTCTCGATTTCAATAATAAAGCTTAAATAGAAAATGGGCTCGAGCTAATGAAGTGAAGTTAATAATTTGTTTGTCGTGTTATACGATGCAATCCATTTGAATAATTAAATTTCAATTAAGGCATAAGCATATAAAACGTCAAAAACAGAATTTATAAATTAAATATAAAGCTGAATAACTAAATAAAATGTACTCGACTAACTCGGGTATAGTTTGAATAATTAGGCCTAATAAAATAAAATTGTAATTTTCAAAATTACTAAATTAGTAGATAAATAAAATTAATATTAGAAAACCGTAATTTATTATGCAATTAGGTCTAGTTTAAACTAATTAACCGGAATTGAATTTAATTGGCCAACTCGCCGTCGTGTTTCAGGAATCCATCGTTCAGCGTTGCGTCTCTGTCGCCGGGCATCAGCAAGTTGGAGCAAGGATGCTCTCGACTACGATGGACAGAGTTTGCCGGATCGAGAAGCAACGTGGCCGGATTGTGCAGCGGTCTGGTGGAGACGAGCGGCAGAAGACCGTCTTGATGGGGAATTTCTACGTGGACGTGAAAACGACTGGCGTGTTTCGCATGATCTGCGCTCGAGTGCTTCAGGGTGGCCGTGAAAGACTCCGTCTGCAGTCCCTGGACAAGATTAAGGCCGGCTGACCCACAAGAACCTCCTCCTGCTGGGTCGATCCGCGTCGCTGGACTCGTCATGGGCTGGCCAATCGGAATTAGTCCATGGCCATGAACGTCTAGTGTCATCCGCTGCGTCACACAACGCACCCAGAATCCGGGTCTGAAGTGGATGCTGTCGAGGACTCTCGCGTCCACTCTGGCGAAGATGATCGAGTTGGAAAGTCTTTTGAAGACTGGAACGGATCTGACTACATCATCGTCCGCCGGAAGTGCCACTTCCCACGCATAGCTGAACGAGGATGTCTCGTTCAGTCCACATGATGACTTCTTGAAGCCAGCATAAAAATGCGGATCTTCGCAAGGTGTGACACAGATCAGAGGATAACCAGCTGGAAGCTGATTGGGCCTAGATTTAAACTGTTCGATGGCATCAGGGTCGACGTAGTAAGGCAGGGAAGTGACCAAGGGTGGTTTTAACTCGAGATCTTCTTGACTCTTCAGGATCACGGTGACTTGGGCAGACTTGACGCCGCCAAGCTTTGCGTTGACCAGATCCTGATCGTCCACCAGATACACTTGGAAAGTTGACTCAGCTGAATTAGCGCGAAGACCAGATGCTAGGACGTCAATTTCGACCAATTGGACACGCTCTCCGGGCCGGAATGTGAGGACTTTGTTGATGGGACGATAGTCCACCAGACCCCTACCAATTGCTGAGGCTTCGTCCAGAGTGCGAACTCTGACTTTGGACGTGTGATTCTGGTCGACGCCAGTCCTGATGACGGCCAGCAAAGACGCGGTCACGTCACCGATTCTTTCTACGTCGATCCTATGCCAACTCGTTTGGAATTCGACGGTCGGTGTGTCCTCGTCGTCGATGATACGCACGAGGACGGTGCAATTCGGCCCGAGGCGGACCGAATGCTCGCTCGAATCGACGCTTCGCAAGTTCTTCAGATGGACGAGGAACGTCTCTGTGTGCTCGAATTCGGCGTCGTCCAACAGACGGACGCCGCAACTCTTCGTCCTCTCGCCGGGCAAGAAGACGACGGCCGAGTTCGGCTCGTCGGCTCTCTCGATGTAGTCCGAGCCTGCTCGAGCGGATTGATGAGAGGTGACGCACCGAACGGACAGGTACGACTCCAAGTCCGTTCCGGTCCGTTCGATCGGCACGTCGACGACCTGCTGCAGTTCGGACGCAGTCACCTCTTGAAAGGCAAACTGGACCAGCGCACTCTTAAGTTTTCCTAGAATTTAATTGGTCAAAATTAAAGGCCTACGTTATATTCATATATTTATTCATATGGTACATATTCATTCATATATTTATTTTATTTCTTGAATAAGACCAGAACTTAAATCTAATTAATCTAATAAGTCTAATTAATATTTAATCAAATTAAGCTATTAGTTTAAAAGCGAATGCATTTTTCAAGGGATCATATTAGAGCTAAAATAGCAAGGCCTTAATTCATTTTAAATTTCGTGATCCTTAAAAGGTTATCAAAGGACAAGCTAAAAGTTGGCTAGCTTTCATTCCACACCCAATAGCAGAAAGTAGTGCTAAATTGGTAACCAGTTTCTGTCCAATCCCTTCACATGTATATTCGATTTATTAGTTAGAGATAAGGGTATATAAAGCGACATGGGAGGATCCATGAGGACCTTGGCAAAGGGCGTTTTGATAAGAGCTCTGATAAGACCTTGGTGACCAAGCTTTTTACTTTCTTTCATTTTTCATTTTTTGTATCGGTAAAGTCGCAATGCGGGACAGTATAAATGATTCAACTCTTGTGACTATTTAAATTTACAAAGAATATAATTAATTGTTAAACCTGTGATTATAATTATCAGTTAGCCGCGTATATATATTTATCGACCATCATCGTGCACTAATTTTAATTAGAACCCTGACATACCTTGCCCACCGGCAGTACTGATGGCCAGCGATGGATGGACGACGATGACCAACACGAGCAAAAGCATAATTAGGGGGTCGTGGATTAAGGACATCTTCGTTCAGACTTAAACACCAGTCCCTGATATCAGTCCGTCGACTCTTCTCTGCAGCTAGCAGGCCAGTAATTTCATCTAGATGGCATTTTCATAATCTAGAATATAATTTAAACAGTTAATTGTAAGAATTAATTAAGCGTAAGTAGGCCTGGCCTACTACATGCAGATTCCAAATTAATTAGCTTAGGCGCGCCTATATCGCTGTAGGCCTGATATTAGAATGCTCATAATTAGGCCCATACCGGTATTTATTCTTGAATGAATAAATAACTACGGTATTTACAACCGTAGGTCTAGATTATATAATCTAAATTATGTATTTACATGCATACGTGCCGGTAAGGGCATATTTTAGGTACGGTACATTCATACTTACTCGCTGGCACCATAATTAAACATTTGCATAGTTTGGGAAGATGCATCTCGCACACTGAATTAAATTTCTTTCCATAAAAAATTCAAATAGGATTGTTTGAATTTTCAAATTTCAACCCATGGCTTCCATATATCAGTCAGTCATTGACCTTTTGGGCGAGCTTATAGTCGAGCGGCCGTAAAAAAGACCTCAATTCTGAACCCTGTTCACACGAACAGATTATAATTTAAGTGTCTCTTCTTGCATGGCTAGCTGTGACCTTTCGTGACCTGGTTCAAATATTCTCACATATAATGCAGCCTAATTATTCTCCAATGAATCATCAATTAGTGAAATGCATGGGCCATAATTGCAGGGTGAGCCTGGCATGGAATGGATGGGCGTGTGAACTGTGTACGCGTGTTGGCCTAGGCCTATATCGATTAATTTGCTAGTGCGGATTTTTCAGTGCAAGCAGATCTGGGCCTGATTACTCGAATCACAAGGCACACAAATGTTAAAGGCACGAAAAAAGGCGGACGCGATGATTAATTATTGATCAATAAATAGACCATTTTTTGTTATATATTTGAACGGGAACGAGAGTGAAATTAAGTAAACACAGAACACAAAATAAACAAATCAGATACCTGTAAGACAACATTGAAATATGTGGAAGATTCATTTTGACTTGCCAGTATTTTTTTAAACTAGGATAACAATAAAATAAATCTTTAAAAGGCCTGCTTAATGCACGGCAGCGCGTACTCTGTTACTCAGATATTTACAGTGGGCCTATATAATTAGTTAACTTATAAATGACACGATTACTCAAAGCTAGGTCTACACTTTAAATTTTATTTCAGAAAAATCGTGCCGGCTTAATATATATTTCCATATAATGAGTTAAAATGGCAATTTGCGAATATGATATTCCCGATTGTTAATAAATCTTAAAATGCATTTTCTATATCGCAAGAAGTAGGGTACGTGTAATTTAATTATAGTTCCTCAAATAATTGTGAATTTAAAGGCTTAATAAATCCAATCGTCGTTTCAGTTTCTCCGAATGATAGTACAGTCATCGTTTTAATTTTTCATCACGGACACAATCCTGCAAAATCGAAATACGCGTCTTGTTTCATTTGTGCAACAAGAAGAAGACAATTAAAGAAAATCAGGTCAAGGGCTGACTATTGGAATGGTCTGCGACGAATCGTCCCTGATGATGCCGGACGTGTTGACGACCAGCGGGATGGTTTGGAGGCTAACGTTGGTCGAGCAAGGAGGCGGTTGAAGGATGAGGGACGTCGTCGTTGGCGCGGCCTCTTTTGCTGCAACTTCTGGACTAGCGCTGGACACGTTTTGCATATCTGAAAGCAAACAGAACACAAAACAAAAGGAATTAATTAAAAGGATCAAACAATGAAAAACAGACGCAGAAACGCGACTTCTAACCATCGATGTCGATGACGCAGGCAGCCGGTGCTGTCGAAGCGGACGGTTCAAAATTTGACGTTACTTCGGCCGTCAAAGCTGGTCCTACAACCCCATCTAACATGTGGAATTCTACGTTCTGAGCCAAGAAACGAATGAATTTGTTGGTTTTCAAACAACAATTACGAACCTCGCTGGTGCGACTTGAAGACTTCGTCCTTCAGCGAGGGCAGGAACGCGTCGATTCGATCCCAGGTGATCGTCCACAGTTGAGAGCTGCCGTTTGGAGTGCCGAAAATGCCCGCCGTGTCCATGACTAGCAGCATGTTTTTCAACGATTCAGGAATTGCTTCACACTTTGAAAAAAAATAACAAATACAAATCTACTCCGAGTTGGCCGGCCTACGCTAGCTGAAATGGATAATTTAGGCTTTGTGGAGACGGAGGTGTCTCGATCTTACCAGAAGATCGCTTTTATCAGCGTGCATGTATTTGTCCATAAAGTCCAGGATGGTGAGCCAAAGTGCAGTGAATGTGGACAAGGAAAGCAACGGAGTCAAATGTTGCAAGAAAACCTGCGAGCGATTTTTAATTAGGCCTAAGATTTTAATTTTAATTTTCAACCTCTGAAAGTTTTACTATTTATGACGACCTTGCATAGCAGGGTCGCTCCTCTGACACGCGTTTCTTCAACACCTGTCGGATCGTTTGGACTCAAATTGTCCAGAAGCTTCATCAGGAGCGGGAAGAGTATCTGAAAGGGATTGTTTTTATTTTTATTTTCAATGGCGTCATCACTCACCAGTGTGATCTACACGTGGAATATAACCAAGAAGTCAAAACAAACTTTGTTGAAGCAGGCTTCCCATTCGAGAGCTGACAATGTCTGAAGGTCGTGGACTAGAAGAGCTCGCTGAAGATAGGTGACGGCAGTCGTTCTCACTTGCCGCCTGGAGTCGCAGCACAGTCGAGCAATACCTATTTTGTAAACAAAGAACAAAACGCATCAAGAAACCTTAATTGAAAGTAAACGTTGTTTCAGGCAGATCCATTGGGCCGAAACATTTTTAAAAAAAAAGTTTCACGCTGACCTTGCAGAAGTGGACACCAACATCTACTCCACAGAGCACCCGTGTCCTCCATTCCGGAAACGTCGTCCACCCACGCTGTCAAGATGGCCGCGGCTCTCGTGTGCAAAGTGTGCATCAAGTCGAGCAACTGGACGGACACCTGGTGGTAGCTGCCCTCTATTTTACGAATCTCCTCGTCGGTGAGATAGTCGGAATGCATCGCAGCACCTGCACAAGATGACGACGGCGATGCGACCGCTCCGGTCGATGTCGATCTTTGCAACCGCGAAGATGACGATTGATCGGCGTCCGCCTCCTTTCGTCGTCGGTGCGTCCTTCGATCTTTGGCGATCGCCGAAGCATTTCCACCACCACCCTTTTGATGCTTGAAAGAGGACGTCGTTGCTTTGATCGGCGTCGACGATGCTGACACTTGACGTCCTCCGTCTCCGTGAAGACTGGCCTCGGTGAACGTGCGAATGCAGTGGACGCAGCTTTCGAAATTCTCGCCCGTGATGTGCGCGGCGTCGCGCACGAGAAACGCCAACGATTCGCACGCTTTGAGGAACGCCGGTGTGTCATGATGGACGAAATCTTTGCGCAGCACGATGTCGTATTGATTGACGGTGGCCACTGGCACCGGAGTCCGCTGTAGAGGTTCATCCACTTCCTTCGAGCTTCCAGGGTCACCACCTTCCACCTGGCCGACCTTTTAAAATGTAAAACAATTTCATTTTTTTTTTTCAATAAGAAATGGTTAAATAAGATTAACTACTGAGTGCAGTATGACACTATGGTTGCCGGAAAATTGATTAGTTTTTTTTGTATTTAATCAAGTTGTCTTTAAATACTGCAATCATATCCTGTGCCACCATGCTGTACTTAGTCCAGTGACTGGGTTTAATCGTTTTAACTCGCCATAATCCAACTGCCTGCGACAGTCGCTCCCCCTACTTGGCCACTTTGGGCGGCCAATTGGTCGTCTCTCTTCTGGCTGGCGTGCTGCAATTCGTACAGTTCGCTATCCGAAGTGTAGCCTCTGTCCGGACTTCGCATCGAATCTCGTCCAGCAGCACCGGTGTTCGCCTCGGAATCAGATTGAACGCCATTCTCGGATGCCGAATCGTTGGAGTCGGCCAGCGGAAGAGTGATACCGTCCAAGATCCTCGGCGGTCTCGCGCCGGCGCCCGCGTACTCCAGCAGTGTGAACAGCGTGTTCCAGTCGTGGGCCGCGTGGATGTTGGCCGCATTGTTTTTGAACAATTCGTACAAGGCGAAAGTTATCTGACGCGCCACTCGCAGCAACGCCGACGGCTTTAGGACGAGCAACATCTTCAACGACTGCAACACCTGTGAAAAAATTAAAAACACAACAAAGTTCTGAAAACGTGATAACGTCGCCAAGATCGTGGAATTAAAATGTAATCTGTGGAGAAAATGTCGCGGCTTTTTCATGTACCTGAGCTGTCATGTCCTCTCTCCACAGCAGACGGACAGCTAACCTCAGGATGGAAACGACCGATCTCTCGACGAGGAAAACGTGTTCGGTCGCACTTCCGCCCATCATCAGGCCATATATGTGATCGCGAACCACTTGCCAGACGACATTGACTCGATCTCTGCAAAGTATCAACAACAAAAGTAAATCAAGTCTCAATTCGTGAGTATGAAACTATTTAATCAGAAAAAATAATTCCAATAAATAAATAATTCTTGTAGGTCCAAATGATAACTAACTAAATGAATGAATAATAAATAGATAATAATTAATAAATTTCGATCTAAAAAATAAAGGTCATTGTCTGCGGACCACAACCGGATCCTGGACATCGTTCCGGGCACCTTTCAAGAGCTTGTCGAACTTCGCGACCTGCGGCTGCAGAACAATCTGCTGAAGAGGATTCGCAAAGGAAGCTTCTATTCGCTGCCCAGACTTCTGGAACTCCATTTGCAAAACAACAGGATAGAAGTGATCGAGCAGGACGCCTTTCAGAGTTTGTCCAACTTGCAACACCTCAGTTTAGACGGCAATCGTCTCCTGGAGGTGGCCGAAATCCTAAACTTTCCGGCCACGTCCAATCTGCAGTCGTTGCAGCTGGACCGCAACCAGGTAACCTTCTTGCACAACGCCAGTTTTCGAGGTCTGGAAATCCTGGAAATTCTCAGGCTCAACTACAACAAGCAGCTGAAATTGAGACGCGGCGTCTTCCAAGATCTCATTCGGACTCAGAAGCTTTACTTGGACCACAACCAAGTGGCCAGCATCGAGGAAGGGTGAAAAATTAAATATTTTACATTTATTTGTTATTATTTTATTTAGATCTACTTTTTTTGCTTTTATTTAAATTTGATAAATCCTCAATTAGCTTTATTTTCATTTAGCCTTGTATTTTTTTTCTTTTTTCAAAGAACCTTCGACTCCCTTTCGGGGCTCACGTTCCTCGACTTGGACAACAACAACCTGGACAAGGTCACTTCGTCCATGTTCCGCGGCGCCATCAACCTGGAAGAACTCTACCTTTCGAACAACGTGATCACCGAGATCGAGCCACAGTTTTTGCAACTGCTGCGTAAGCTCAAGAAGCTCGACTTGTCCAACAACCAGATATTCGTGCTCCGCAAGCACATGTTCGAGGGCGCCATTTCGTTGCAGGAACTGATCCTGCAGAACTGCATGATCGAGGAGGTGGAAGCGGACGCGCTTCAAGTGCTGCCCTCGCTCTCGACGCTCAACCTGCGCGACAACCACCTGCATCCTCACAAACTGGACTGGGCGTGGCTGCCCAATCTTCAGACGCTCGTGTTGTCGCAGAACAATCTCTCCAGTCTCGGTCCTCAGGGTAACATTTTCTCCGGTCTTCAGAACTTGGTCCATCTGGAGCTGACCGAAGTGGAGCTGTCCTCCTTGGACGACACGCTCTTCGCCGGACTGGGCGACCTGCAGACGCTTCGACTGGTCGGGAACAACATCGTGTCCTTGCCCAAGGTCATCTTCGGAGCCCTACGCGCTCTGCGCGAGCTCTATTTGGACGAGAACAAACTGACTGCGGTGCCCAAAGAGTCCTTGCAGAGGATTCGTGCCAACGTCGAAGTCATCTCGTTGGCTCGCAACGCCATCGTCGCCATCTGGAACGACTCGTTCGCAGGCCGGTGTTATAGCTTACATACAAATGCCTCGGTGCTAAATGTCCAAGGCGAATTTATTAGGGCATGCAAATTGTATTCATTATGACATTTATTAGTTATGCATTTGGCGCTTATTCATATTTTTACATTGAGGCTTTACCACTAAGGCATTTAGCGTTAGGCATTTATTCTTTACCATTTTATTTGTTTATGTATTTATTTACTCTGTATTTAATTATTTATGTATTTATTTACTCTGTATTTAATTAATTATGTATTTATTTACAGTCTGCATTTATGTATTTATTGGTTTTATTTTTTAAACCTATTTACAGTATTTTATTTATTTATTTATTTAT
>JAQIYI010000894.1:0-14707 GCA_034700265.1 Polyzonium germanicum | reverse complement strand
AAAATTGTATAATAAATTGAAACTTTTCTAACAATCGTCAAAATTAAAAGAAATCAGCCAAATATTATGATGTGTCTTTGGGCATTGCTGTATTACAGAAACAAGCTGGACATTTGTAAGTTTTCAAGTCTCATTTTATTGCACTTAAAATTAAAGTAAAATTTGTAGCTCCCAGATCAGTCAAGTTCATGGGGGGGGTAGACTCCTGCGCAATAAAAACCATAGTACCCCCGAGGGAATTTTTGGGAAATCACCACTGCCCACACCCCTAAATTATAAGATCTCGGAGAGCCAAGACCGCCTTGCGAATGCAAAGACGTCACCGACATTGAGATCCTGAAACCCCTCTGGCTTGGAAAACACAAAGCCAAAGGTCACATGACAGTGTCGTAATACACATGGAAGGGTGATTAATTCCTCCATCAGAGAACAGAATTTGCACAGCCCATTGGGTTCAAGCCCAATGATGTGCAGATACCCGAGCCTCGCGCCACCTCTCCAACCTGGTAGTGGAGAACCTTAGGTTGAGCTTACCAAAAGTTGCCCTGGACCCACTACCTGGCGAGAGATCTGCACCACAACATCGCCATCCATGGCGACAACAGAAGACTCCGAGTAAAGGAACTGAAGCCTGCAGGGGCAATCAGATCTGGTTCACACTAGGAAAACCCAGGCTCTACAGGAACAAATTTGCGAGCCCCACCTTCTTCATCTTCAGCTGATTAGATAATCTAAATCTTCTCTTATTACTTTCATCAGAAGTAACCAACTCAGAAGCAGTTCTTCCGTTTTCAGTAGCCATTTTGCTGTTTGCGAAAGATGCAAAAACCGTTCTTTAATTCGAGCTTACAATGTTAGTAGGAAGTTAGCGATGTTAGCAACTAGCGAAGTTAGCGAGCTAGCGCTAGCGATTCGCTAGAATTAAAAAACGCGATCATGGAAAGCCAGCTTCCAAACTCAGTCTTTGTTCCGGAAATACAGGGTGTGCAATATTGTGAAATTCTCTATTTCCTCCCCCTGTATTTTCGGAACCAAGTCCATGTTTTGAAAACTGTTTTCAACGTGATGATCATGAGCCAAGGGCCTACATATCAATGTTTACGGGATGACGGTCGACCAAGTAATTCCCCTAAACGGGAAAGTAGGCTTATTTACCAAGTTAAGCCCATTGAAATACAAGGGAAACATTAAGCTCTGATGGCACGTTCTAAATATCATTATACTGAGTATATAACTGGAAATTTGACGATATTTTTTTTCGTTTAGTCAAACAAAATGAGAAGGTGTCCCCCAGAAATGTTAAATTTCAAAAATACTGAGCTAGGCCTACGAGAATTTTAAACGTAGGCCTATTTTTAATCGATAATTGGGACTCAATCATACGATAATTCTTAGAATTTCTACAACCAATTCAAAGAACGATTCGTCTGATAAAATATCGCATCTAATCTCACATTAAAATGCTCGTCACTTATTTCAATTTTAATAAATTCATACCGGAGTAAGAAAATCGTAAAAGAAATTGGCAGAAATCTCTCAAAGATTCAATTTGTGCCTACATTTTTATAGAAATACGTAATTTCCTCCATAATAGTGTAATGACGTCATAAGGTAATGAAGTCAAGCTATAATGACGAAGCCATGATTAGGCCATCTCATATGAGCATGACCTTGCCATCAGGTTAAGACAATCGGTTCTAATTCTGCCGCTAGTACACTGTAAGTTGCAATGCTGGGATGCTTGGACTATTTATAGGACTATATTATCCAAGCCAAGATCAAGAATGCAGGACATCATCACTCCTGATGATGGGGGCATTGATTCATAAAGTGGTTGCATAACTTGAACTCTTGGTTTGGGAACTCAATTTTTAACCATTCCTTGAAAAAGTTATCACTGGAGGCTTAATTGATGGCAAAATTCAATGCGAATTGTCTTTTCCTCAAATAAATTGAACAATCTTTTCAATAAGTGAATCGTTATTTATCATTATTGTTACTTTTCCAATCATGAATGATTGATATTTGAAAACTTGCTTATAACCAACCTTATATTAACTTACTTATGGGCTCCTATAATCATTCTACAAATCTGCCACTGGCTTGCCCACCGATTCAGGCCTAGACCAACCGATCCAGGCCGTGTACTGCGCATTTTCAGTAATCCTGGCCGGGGGGGGGGGAGTGGTGATTTTTAAAAACGCGTTTTTCTAATGTGCTTGTTATGGGGTTAATTGGTATATTAGATAATTAATTATCTAGTTTTAATCATTACCGCTATCTAATTACTTCACTTTAATCGCCTTCTCAGGGCAACTCGGTCGAACTAATGGAGGATGAAAAGGCACTAAGCGAAAGTCCCCCATCATCGCAGCGAGCGTTCGTCTTGGCACCAACACCCGCTCAACTGGGAAGGTGTAAACGAGCTTCATCAGGTAACTAGACCATTATTACAACAAGTCGCTCGTCAAGAACTACTCTCCATGAGTGTGACCAGAGCGTTGTCGGACACAACGCTCTCATTGGACGTGTGTCGATGAGTGCCAGACTCGTCTGACTGGAGTAGCCTACCGACAGCACGAGTGCTGAATTCTCATGAGTCCAGTTTGGCACATACTATAACTGAATTACCGTCGGTGTAATAATAGGCACAAGAGGGAGTTTACGAATTTATTTCAATTTTTGCAGACTTGACTGCTGAAAAGAAATATAATATTCGGGTTCACGTGCACGTTCAATTTAGTGTAAAATCAATGGGAAAACTCAGGTTAGCCGGAAGTGCCATGTTAAGTCTACCGAAGAAATCGGAAGTGGTCTAAAAACCATTTTGAGTATGGGTGGTAAGGGAATTGGTATAAAACCCCATTTTAGGTCAATTATATGACCCAATCGTGTTTTAAAATCCTATGTTTCTGCCATTTGGGGAGTGGCTGGGGCTATAAGCCCAAGGTGCAGGCCGGGTTCAGCTGGGCCTTTGCCGGCCGGTTGCATTGGCATGGGTTGTATAGGTCCCTAAATGCACTATATGCAAGTTAGCATATGGGCCAGCTAGTTTTAAAATATATTTACCGTAGGCCTACACGCGGCATATATTGTATGGTCCCAATTTCATATACAATGTACATGTATTTCCCTAATATTTCCTTCTATACCGTATTTAAAAAATTTTACAGTGTATATCCATTATATGGTCCCAATTTCGTATATTTCCCAATATTTCCTGTATATTTCCAATATATGCCAAATATATATTTTATATTTAAAATAAGTTTCATTTCCGTGCGTCCATTTGGTTATTTTGAAGATTTCTTGACGTCAATTTGTAATTGACTGATGTTAAGTGCTAAGCTTAAAAGAATTATTTGTATGACATTCAAATATCCTATTTTAATGTCTGCAGACTACCGTGCAGATTTTCAAGGATCAACGACACAGCTTTTGGAAACATCGTCTGGTTTGGATCCTCCAGTGATATCGATCCCAGATCCTGAGGACCATTCATCTCCATCTAACAAAATGCCAGCTCCATCGTCAGCGATGGAGCCACCCCTGCTGAGTCCGCGTAAACCCATACTCAAGAAAACGCTCGAGGATAGGTGTGGGAGTCGAGAAAGAGAATATAACATTTTTTTTTGGGAGAGTTTAAGTTTCTTAAACTGTCATTATTGTATTTTTCAGGGTATTGGAAGATGTGGATTTCTCAAAGAGATTTGCCAGATTGCCTGAGTTTAACCCAGAGGACTGTCAGTCTCCAAGCGCTCTCACACTTTCGCACAGTCCCAGGACATTCGTTCAAAGTTATCGCAAGAAGAGGAGAACATCGAGTAAGAAGAGCTTCAAATAGTTTATTAAGACATTGCAAATAATTGTTATAAACTTTTTCTCATGTTTTCAGCCGTTCCTGATGAGGGAGCCGAGCAGGATCCGGCTTCTGCAAAAACTAGACGTTACTCCAGTAGCTCTGAGTGTGGAACACCCAAGAGTGCAAAGTTTGAGGGAAACAAATTCTTTGGTGAAGATTTCAGCTTAGACGTCGTGTCGGACGTTGCTTCCAACAGGCTTGGTGAGATATTGTGTTCACTGACCTGTTGAGCTCAGGACAAATAAACAAGCAATCGAGTCGTTCATTTTAAATCCGTTTAAAAAGATTCTAAAGTTTTTTATCGTGTGAAACATTTGTTGCAAAGTTTTTTAAACTTTTAAAATGAATTACTTGATTCCTTGTTCATTTATTTATATAATCCCACACAAATAATTCAAAAACACAAATGGCTATAGCAGGCTTTGGACCCTTATGGCCTTTGAACAAATTCTAAATATATGCTGATTCCAAACTAGATTATGAGTTTTTGGTAATGGTTATACTCAAATAAATATAGGCATTTACATTAACGACCGGAGTACCATCAAAGATCCTATTAGGCAATGACTACTAGGACCATGCCTTAAGAAACGTTTAGCATCATGCAATTTCTGGCGGACCATTTTGAATGTATTTAATTACACTCATTAACATTTTTATACTTGCGTAGTGAACACAGTGGCCTTCAAAAAGCAATGGTCCTAGAACCGAGCCCTGGGGCAGGCATGATTTTACAGGGATACATGGAGATGCGTTACCCTTGACTATGACGCGCTGGGAATGATGCATAATGATGTCTCCAATGCATCTAATGAACTGTATTGGTAAATTTTATCATTGAAATCTTACAGATGGTTCAGATGGTGAAGTCAATTCGCCCAGATCACCACGAACTCCAAAAACTCCTCGGGAAGGAGGCGGAGATAAAAGCTACTCTTCTCTTCGTCGCACCCTTGACTGCAGACGTCAGCTTGTGATGCAACTCTTCCAAGAACATGGATTTTTTCCTAGTGGTAATTCATAGTAATTTTTATCTATTTGTCTACGTTATTTATAGCCCAATTATGAATTTTGTGTGTGTGCGCGCGTGCACAGGTACCGCGTGTGTGTGCGTGAGCCTGTGTGTGTAAACAGTGTTCAAATCTTTATTTCTCAACTGGTTTTAACACCTCCTTGCGGGAAAGGAGGCCTGTCATATAGCGCACCAGCGAGCTAGGGGAGTTGGTCCCAGTGAGGGAGTGAGCTTCGCTCACTTGAGCGCTGCTCAGCCCCTCCTATCAACATCACAAACGCTTGAGTGCCTGCGTCTGTACTCGCGTTGCGCTGAAAACGCTCATCAAGGCGTTTGTGTACAGGGTGATACATAACCATTTTCCAGGGATCTCTGGAAGAAACAAACGCACACTAAGGTTTCTGGTCAATATAATAATGTTTATTACCGTACTCATTTTTACATCTCACATATCAGTATCTGGTGTGTCCACCTCAAAGAGGGGCAATCGAGGAATGGTGATTATTTCAGAAATACGGTTTTAGAGCAAAGTGTTTGGCCTTACTGTACTTGTGGGATCCAGCCAACACTCCTGATCCTTGGGAATGCTGAATGACCAGGTGCATCTCTAGATTTTAACGTTGCTGAACATTTTGGAGTGATTCTTAAGGATGGTGTTGAGTCAGTGATGATCCAAAAACGCGATGCCAATAAGTATTCCCTAAGCAAACTGCGAGCACACCTCATGGAAGAGTATACAAATCTTGCCCAGGCTCTTATACGCTCGTATCCTGATAAGAGTGCGTGCTGTTCGCGACGCTCACCCCTGGTAAATGGTTATGTGGAACCCCATGCATGTACATCTACAATCTTCAGAAGACTACCGTACATCCGTCGCTCCACTATCCGCCATTTTGAATGCAGTCGACTGGAAATGCGCTTAAAGATGAACTGGGTGAACTTTCTTGCATTTAACGGTTTGCTATCAATCCTTATGACGAAATGGTGTCGTCAGATTTCTTGACGACTTTTCTGTCCAGAAATGCGCACATGGGCATGTTTATGGGATAGGTGCAGAGCAGTGCTCGAACAGAAGACATAAGCACGTGATCATTAACAGTCCAATAAACATACCCAGAATTCATTGCAAAGCGTTAAACGCAAGAGAGTTCACCCAGTTCATCTTCATCTGGTCGTCTGCATTCATATTGTAGGACCTTCTTTTTGGTAAGCAATATATAATGCAGGTACCAGAAGTAGTCATCTGATCATACATGTAGACAAACCCGTTGATGAGCGTTTATCACTCAACGCACATGAAGGCACAGGTACTCTAGCGTTTGTGACGTTGATAGCCTAGGGACGGGGCAGCGCTTTATCAGACGTTTAGTAAAGCGCCTGGGCACACAGTAGAAATATTTCTTTTTATTGCAATAGGACACCAACCTAAGTGGTTTTTTGGACATTCTAACTTTATCTTCGTACAATTAAGGTCACAATAAATAACTATTATTTGGACGTGTTCAGGTCAGGCGACCAGTTCGTTTCAATCAAAACACACGGAGATATTTCCTTCCAAGATGTGTTTGCAGCTGAAGATACGTGAAGTCCGTCAAAAGCTTATGGCTCATGGGAACGTGATGGCGGCTACTAATCCAGGAGCACCTATCTCTACGCCAACTGTTACTTTCTCGACAGCGCTCATTCAAACAACTACGCAGATACCAACAACTACGACATCATTATCAACAAGTACCGGTACGTCTTAAGTTTTATGACAATTGGGATTGATATTTCTTGGTTAATCCCAATGGTCATAATTAATAATGTGTGAAACAAGGCCAATTCCGAAGTTTGCTGCAAACGGGAGTTTGCAGCGTACGTACGTGGTAATAACCGGACTCACACCGGTAGATGAGTGGGACTACCACTCAGAACTCGCAACAATATGAAACAAAAGATGCCTGTTGCTCCGCAACAGTTAGCCTCCATTTGGGGACTTTTTGGAATCAGTGGACCACCACCGTAGGCCTATTCCAAACCTTGCCGAATTGAGATGCCCATTTTGGGAATGGCAAACATGTCACATTAATGACAGATAGTCAGCATTGGTGGGGTTAATTATCTGTGGCTTGTGTTTAAGACACTTACCGCAAGAGCCTAGACCAGATTTATGGCTGGTTTGAGGAGCCGTTTTAAAAGTAATCTGTTACTATTATGGCCCTATGAAAATTCGCGTTTTGGACCTTTGTCACAAAGTCTAGATAGTAGCAGGCTGGTATGAAGCTCTGTTAGGAAGAGACCTTGGAAAAATATTGGGTGCTATAGTAGACCTTTAGACTAATGAGATCATGCAAGTGTCCAATCATGCGACCATCTAAGACTTCTTGAAGGTGCTTGAGCTCAAGATAGAGGCTCCAATCAAGTTGACTCAACTACCAGATGAACTCATGATAGTGGAACCTAAAGTAGTTGAGAAACTGCCAGAAAAACAGGACGAATGACCAAATAATTCTATGGTCATAAAGGGGGATTGTAAAGGCCTGGATGAGACTGATGTTACTCCTTTAAGCCTATAACCGTCAAGTTCTCCCTGTTCAGGTGCAGACAATTGCGTGACCTGCAGTAAACCAATATGTCTGTAGAAGGTGCCAAGGGTGCCTGTGGCACTGCCAAGGGGCTCCAGATAGCAAATGGCATTCTAGCACTGATAGTCCTTGGATAATGCGCTGGAGGTTGCCAATTTTGGCGTTCAACCTATACATCTATGCGCAGGTAAGAAGCTCGCTGAAGCTTGGCCTGTTGCCCACGTTTTAGATGCGACAACCGAGCCAGTTTCCATAGGCAGCATTTAACTGAACTGAAAAGTATTGAACGTGAATCGTGAGTTGGCACATGCTGAACAAAAACGATTACAAGAGCTGCCTGAGTCCTATCAAAATGTGTTTATGATGGAGCCATCCGAACTTAGCATGGCGACTTTGGGGGAGCACTACATTGACACTGAGGATGCGCCACCTGTGCAGGAATGTCTCCGTAGACAATCCCCAGAAATGCGAGAAATAACACGAAGTGTAGCTGACATGGTTAGTGCAGGAGTGGCATGGAAATCATCCAGCCCCTACGCTACTCCAGTTGTCATAGTCCACAAGAAAAATGGAGAATACAGTGTGCGTTGACTATCTTCCATCTAATGCAGATGCTTTTGACTCCATGTCTGGAGCACAATATTCCCGGACACTGGATTTGGCTTCAAGGTACTGGCAACTCCCTATGAAAAAAAAACATATAGAAAACCCTGTTTGCGTGTATGGATAGTTTATTTGAGTTTACTCATTTGCCATTCGATCCCTTGATTGTGCCATGTACCATGCGGAGAGCATTGTATATGTTCTTAGCTGGATACAAATGGGAGAGTTGCTTACTATACCTAGACGACAGTATTGTCTTTGCCAAGTCCTTTGAACAATATTTGGAATGCCAAACAATGATCCTTGAACTGATACGTATCGCTAATTTGTGTACAGCCTAAGAAATGCTATTTTTGGGTATCAGCATGTTGAATTCCTGCGACATATTGTGTCCAAAGATTGAGTAGCTACCCATCCTAAAAAGGTGTTGGCCGTAAAAGTTTTCTCGCAAATTCGTTGAGAATTATGCCAAGATTGTGCACCTGTTACATCAGTTAACTTGCAAAGACCAGTTGTTATATTGGTCCATAGAGTGCAAACATGTTTTTAAGACCCTGAAGTCTAGCTTATGGCCACACCAATAATGGCAATGTATGATATGCTAGGTGGAATTTTGATTCACATGAATGCATCAGATCATGGCTTGTGAGTAGTTGTCTTCCAGACACTGCCCAACCAACCTGCTAGAGTTGTGGGTTATGCAAGCCGTTCGTTGAATGTGGACGAGAAAAATGACTCAAGTGTCTGAAAAAAATGCTTGGCAGTGATCTATGGGATCTTGACTCATGAACATTATTTGTTATCACGCCTCACGCAGCCCTGAAGTAGTCATCTGAACATACATTTACACAATTGCGTTGATGAGCTTTTTCAATTTAGATCTAAAATTTCCAAAAAAAGGATTTTGGGCACTATTAATATTTTAATATATAATTAATAATTTGCTTTATTGAGTTTTATTAGTGGGGCTGACCCCCCCCCCCTTTACACATAATTGTAGGGGGGGGCATGGCTTATGCATCTTAACCTTGTCAGGGTTATTTGGAGTGCATGCAGTGGCGTATGCAGATTCCCCACATTAATCCTATTGGACCCATGTTAATTCTATGCGACACCATTTAATGTTTAGAGAATCCCACACACCACTGGGCTTTGAGCTACAGACCTTTTAAAGTTATAAGCTATGTCCTAATGCTAAACTCTTATTTGCATTCTGGAAATACATTTATGCCCCCAAGCCACGATAGCTTAACACCTTAAGGGTTGAGCACTAGGGTGGTCCTTAAAACAAAATTTTGTCATTTTTATAGGGGTACCTCTTATTTGTGCGTCATTTTAAAAATGTAAACCCCTGAAAATTCCATCAAAATTGGTCGATATTTACTGGTGGCTGAATTATCTAAGTTTCCCCTTGTTAGCCAGGGCCCTACTTTCCAGTTTAGGTGGAATGCTTTGTCGACCATCATGCATAATACAGTGATGTGTATGCGGAGACGTCCGCCAATATGAGCTCCTAATATCGATAAAAGCACACAGATGGGCAAAATACTCGGCCCAAAATACATTCCAAAATACATTTATACTCCAAGGTACATTCCAAAATACATTTATACTCCAAGGTACATTCCAAAATACATTAGCCTCAAACACATCCGCAAAAACAATGTATTTTGAAATGCATTTTAAATACTCAAAATTGTATTCCAATTGTATTTTAATACAGAATATATTTGAGGCTATAAAACAATGTATTTTGGAAATGTATTTTGCCGAACTCTGTAAAAGCATTTGGTATTGGATAAACGACGATAAATGGATATTATCCACAGATCAAGTAGGCTAGTTCTACCCAATGTTTGTGATACGACTTTTAACAAGAGTTTATAATGCCAACATGTGTTAATTGTTGACATATTAAATTACAAAACAAAATGTTTAACTTTTTTGCTTTAAGCTAAACTTCTGGAATATTCCGATTTTTTTTAAATTAATTGTTCTGACAAGTAACTCATAAGATAAAAATAAAAAGCAATATTTTGAGCATTTTTGTTATAATTTCAGTAATCCTGCCGTCATCTGGTTCTCTTCCAACTTTCGGCATGAACAGCAAGAACAGCAATGAACAAGAAGACAATAACAACAACCGACAGTCAAAATCGGATTATGGAAACGATGGTACAAGTAATTCGCAACAGCACCAACCTTTGACTCCTCCTCCTTCAGCTCAAGATAACCCTTCGTCATCCTCATCAACATCTAAGTAACGCAAGTTATAAATATAACACTACCGTATAAATATATATTCACAGTATTAGGGATAATCAATGGTGTTTAACTACTGTAGTTTAAACGCTCTTCTTCAAGTGTTGAAGACAAGCTACAAATAGTATGCTATCACAATTCTATTCTGGTAGCATATTTTCAAACTGTCTTATGTACTTACATAATAAGGGGCAGGGCGTAAAATTGCATGAAAGTGCAGCCAAATTAGCATGTCCATTTAGCTTGTTTTTAAACTTTAAACAGGGTTCAAAGGGAGTGAATGTCACGTGAGTTCATCACGAACGTTCATCGCGAACTCGTCACGTAATCCACTTTGCACTGATCAAGTTGTTGAAAACCACTTGTGACGTCATAATTTGCTTTGAGTTCGATCACGTTTGCTGCACGTAAATCCTGCCTAATGGCTGATTTTTAGTGTCATTCAAATCGAATTGTTTGTCTCAAACTAACTACCATAATGTACAGTGTATAATGTTGCGCTAGTTTGTAATCCATATATTTTTTTGTCGCAAAGCTTGAACCCCAAATAAATAAAATTACATCCGCTCACGCCAGCTAACACCCGATTATCGAAATAAATTTGTAAACTTAGGCTCATAACATACCAATACAACGTAGGCCTAAATCCTATTCTAGCCGGTATAAATGGCATTTCATATCCCATTCCATTTTATCCAATGAGTTTACTTGTTGAGTTTCTGGTCGTTGTTGACTGGATTGATACTTTTTATTTTATATTTCAAATTTTCAAATTAACTTTCATAAAATTCCTAAAGTTCAATCCATTTCATTTTGTAAATTCATTACATCTCATCGATAGTCCCATTGATTTTTACCAAAAAAAACCTGACGCCAGGACTGTAAATATTGTACTATTTGTACTGTAAGTACTCTGAACATATGCTTGTATTATAATCTATATATATTTGAATAATGGCTACACTATTTTGTGATCAGGATTAGTTAATTGTTAACTGTTTTAGAATTTATGATAGAAGTATTATTTATATACATGTACATACATGTATTATTAATTATACATGAAGGCCTAATTAAAACGAAAAGATAAGGCGCTAGTGATACCAGCTTAAATTTCTACCAAACTAATTGTACACAATGTTATCGACTTATAAAAAATTCACCTGTTGGTTCCCCCTTAATTCTTAATAAGATACAGTGATTGTCCTCACAAGGGATCTCGGATTATTAATTTAAATTTTATTATAAAGCTCACTATAAAGCTCAAGGAAAGGTCACTTAAGTATACACCATAATTTGAATGGGAAAGGTCACATTCTATTGGCATTTATGAGTAATGAAAAAGTGCAAAATCCTTGCTCTGCAAATCCATCGGTATCCGAGATATACACGTAAGGGGTCAAAGTTCAGGAAGCCAGTTCATGTGGTCCAACAGATTAGAACAGACGTTCATGTTTGCCTTCAATGGAAATCCCATCCTCCAGTTTCTTGCTGATTTGTTGATTTGTTTTTATAGCTTTTAAGGGCAGCTTTGCCATCAAGTGGCACTGTTGTAAATTCTTGTAGAGAATCATCATCTGCGTAAAATAGTACATATTTTGATTTTTGAATGTTAAGCTTCTGGGAGAATATTGGTGACTGGCCTATCTGTTGTGTACACTAGATGAAATTTGAGTTTTTAGGGAGATTTCATTTGGTGGGAGCGTCATATGAATTCGTGCAACATAATGCAAAATGCTTTGGTGTCTAGTCTATATGAATACAACAAATGATTCATCTTTATTTTCCCATTTCAATATATTTTAATGAAATTCTGTAGGTAACTCTATCCTAGATGCAAACTGCAGGGTCATAGGGTGCACTACATATATGGAATGTTGCCCACAAAACATTAAGTGAAAGACGACCCAGCCACTGTGCAGAAATAAGAATTGCTATGCACAATTGGACACATTCCACACAACATGCCACATGAATTCCTTTGATTTAATTGGCAGTAAGTTAATAGTTGTATAAGATAACAGCTATATGTGTGCCAATTTCTCAACCCAAGGCGTTATTAATTATGTTGTATTATGAGGCGTTTTTATGAATCAATGTAACATTCGCACCAACCAGTAACACCACTCAAAGTAACTTTCATGTATATATGCGTGCTCAAAACTCAACTTCGTAGGGTTAAACTAAATATTTCTGATCATCCATTGGGTAGGCCCAATTTGTGTATGAAATAAAATCCATTAGAAGTCCCAATGGATTAAGATTTTAACATCATACAAGTCCCAAATAAACCCACATGGGTACATAACCATATACCTTCTTGGTAAAACAGCCACCATCTTGGATATTAATTAAAACATGTATTTTTTAATTTTATTTTTTTGGATTAGGGTACATTCCGACGCCCAATTATGGGTCTTTAGTTTAGGTGCCTTTTTGATAAATGCACAATGTACGGTATTTACTAAAATTGAAATAATTTTTTATCAATTGTTTCTTGAATGTTACAGAAATGGCATTTAATGTTAATTCATAATGTAGACCTGCACGTAATGTACGAGGGGACTCAAAATGTCTCAAACATGTTTCATTCATGGTACCTTTAATTATAAATGGCATATAGGCCTACTGTACCTCTGTGTTCAAAAAGTATCCGACCTTTGGCCGGGAAAACTAAAGTTATTCACCTAAAGTATTTAAACAATAAACCCCATCAAAGTACACTCCTTGGGAGTGCACACACGTCTCCCAGCGCTCCTGCCGTTGTTGGAAGCACCTGTGGAAGCCCTGTTTGGGAATGGCGTAGAGCCCCGCCGTCGTATTCTGCATAGGGCCTAATGTCTTCTCATAATGCCCTTTCAGGGCATTCAGCGGCACTTGGGGAACATCCAAATGTCACATGGAGCCATGTCGGATGAGGGAAGGAGCCTGACAGCCGCTGAAGGATCGCATTGGCAATATGCGTGCCAAGTGAGTAGAGTACTGATTCAATAACAATGACTGAATCCAAGATGGTGTTGTTACCCCATGTGAGGTTTTATGCGACTAAATACTCTATAATATACATGTAATGGTATGGTGTGATTTTCCACTTATCGTTCAACAAGACTATTGATACTTTCACAAATCTAAGAATCGATATCTCGCTTCATGTGGAAAACCCGATGTCATGGGTTCGATCCCCATTGCACAGTCCCCTGGATGTTGTGTTGTCTGGTTATTGTGTTTGATTCTCGGGTCGGCTTTCATGCCATTTTCCCAGCGATGTGGCTTGGATACGTCAGGAAATGATATCAAGAGCCAACAAGAAAAAGAAGAAGAGTATTCCCAGATTCAAGACGTCGCAAGGAGTTGTTTCGTGTGAACGGCCTTTTAGTCAAAAAATCCGACGAAAAACGGCCCGTGTGAATTGGCTTATAAATGACGAACTTAGAAACAGACACTTGAGGAGAATTGAACCAATAGTTCGTGACACTTTATCCAGAGAACCACAGAGGGCCCACATTAATCGGTTGAGGGATAGTTTCACATTTAACCTTTCATAAGCTAAACCACATTACATGTGGGTTATAGGCCTAACTGCATGCCAACCTGAGATAAGTCAAAAAACAAACGACTACCCGTATGGGAAAGTCACCTCATCACTGCAAAGTCTGCGAAAACATACACGTACACCATCAAGAAATATGCTAAAATTGCTTGGTTTTCAGTCTCCCACTCCCCTGCCCTCTCATGTCTCCTTCCTCTCACTCTCATGATCTCAACAGTGAAGAAGTCACTCATGAATTTTTTCTCAATTCTCCTTTTTATGATGTCGACGACCTTCGTATATGCGAGAGGTCGGCCTATTCTGTGGACCCGTTTATAATTATAACCTCGCGAGATCCACCACCTGCATGAAAGGTGCGCCGCGACGCTCATCAGCATTTAAACATTCGAAATACGTGGCAGCAGAGAACTGCCTAAAATGTTTTAATTCGATAAGAAAATATTAATAGAATATTAGTATAACCATGCATAATCAATAGACACTGAGTAGAATAACAACAACCCCCACTGAAACAAACATAGCTTTAGGATTAAACCTGTGTAGCAACAGACAGGTTATTCCAATATATGCCTCAGTGTAAACCGTGAGTAGCAACGCCCGCACGAAACCGCTTGCGTATCTGGCTGGCGGACACATCAATGGCCGTATGAATAAACGTCATTATATGCTTTTGCTAGTGATTTTGAAGCAAATACTGGTACTTTATATGAATAAAAGTGAAGCATAAGCTAATGCTACAGCATGATTAAAAAGTAGCCTCTTTTGCTTGAAGCATGTGCTTTAAGCATTTAGGATATGCTAGATACAATATGAATAAAGGCAAGGAAATACTTGCAATCTGTAGCAAATAC